>VXAV01010163.1:8767-33548 GCA_013399715.1 Alectura lathami | reverse complement strand
TTTTTCCCTGCAAGACAGAAATAGTAATGCAGATAAGCTGTGAGCATGATTTTGTTAATGATTCCAATACTTTGGGCTATGTTGGAGACTGGAGGGCTGTCTCAGCACCTACACACTATCTCCAGATCCAGGATCCATTAAATGAAAATGTCTGTTTTATAATTTGCTAATGACCTGCACTTGATGTTGCCCAGACTGGACAGTCTGTGAATGCATTTCCGTTTGCTAGAATGGTATTGATTTATGAGGCATCTGTGGATCAACCATGTATCTCAGGGACAAGCTAAGTTTATGTTCTAGGAAGTAATGGAGTTCACCTTTAATTGTATGTACTGTACCTGGGCATCTTGTAGACTCACATGCAACAGTAGGGAAATCATTACCGGGAAAAACCATCTGAATTTCAAAGCTGTATAGAAACTGTTAGACAAATCAGCTTGCCATCTCACAGGATAATTCCATTCATTCTATGACTTTGAAGTGAAATATATGGTAAAATTAACAACTGACTGCATTGCATTCTGCACAGAGGTACAGAAGAAGCCTTCTCCCCTAGTTCCTAGAGATGTTGTCCTACTTCTCCTTAAATTCCACCTCTTTTCTATATTTCCCAGTCCCTCCACTCTTCCCAGTGTTTCCTTCCTCTGAACTTGGGGCCCTTTTCTGGTGAGGACCTACACTCAGTGGTGACTATGATGATGCTGATCGGCAACACTGCAGGTGCCACCTGCTCCTCCAGAAGGACAGAAGCCTCTGTTTTAGCTGTGTGTTGACAGTGGCCTTGATTTGCCTTGCTATTACATCCTCCCACTGATTTTCACAATGCATTTGGTCATTTAATGCCTCAGAGCTCTCTCTGATGCTTCATCCTATGTAACTGAAAGAAACCTGATGATTTTAAAATTACTTTTGGAGGGTAAATAACAGGCAGCTGTATAGCTGTACAGCTGGTTGGACATGCAGATAGATGGCTGTATGGATGCTGCAAACTCACTTATTTGGTTTCTTAAGAAACCAAGCTAAAGTTGAGATATTTTTCATAAATGGTAGTCAAACATGTTCATGCCAGCAAATGAATATTTACTTCTAAACAGGAGCTTTAAAACCCTTCTCTGTGAAGCTGAACTCCACAAAGGCTAGCAGATACTTGTCACAGGAAGCAGAGGTTAGCGCTGAATGGAGATACACTGCTATATCTAATGGTTTAAAGCTAAAAGAAAGGACATTTAGGTTAGATGTTAGGAGGAAATTCTTCACTCAGACGGCAGTGAGGCCCTGGCACAGGCTGCCCACAGAGGCTGTTGGTGCACCACCCCAAGAGGTGCTCAAGGCCAGGCTGAGTGGGCCCTGGGCAGCCTGATCCAGTAGGTGGCAACCAGCCCACGGCAGGGGGTTGGGGCTGGGTGGGCTTTAAGGTTCCTTCCAAGACAAGCCATTCCATTATTCTGTAATTCCATGATCTATATGGCAGATACAAATAGATGTTAGGTGATCCACGAGTTCTTGTTTTCTCTGAGTTAGCTCCCTCAGATTTCCCATTAGCATGTCAATACTTGCCACAGATAAACATCGCAGATATGTGCCTCTGTGTCGATGTAGCAGGGACAGAAGGAAGATTAGATAATTGTCTCCTTTGTCAACACTTCTGAAATGCTGCTTCCTGCACCCAAAGCACTGTGCTCTAGGCTGCTGTGAGCCACGGCACTTACAAGCCATGCCACAGTTGATGGTCTGCAGATCTGCGAGTTGTATATCTCGCGAAACAAACCTATTTGTATGAAGTCCAACAAGGGGTAAGACTGAAGGCCTGGGTGCTGGGTTTCCCTAGTGTCTCAGCATCTTTGGCAAGTCTGCTTTGTGAAAAAAATATAAATATTAATAGCATCTAATAATAACAACATTGATATTTCTAGCTGCATAAATTCTATTGGGAACCAGTGTGGGTATCAAAGTCAGAACTAGATAAAGCTTGCTTGGATTTCTGATTTACTGGAAAAATGTGACAGTCAGGGCTGGAAAATAGGCAGATGTTCACATGACCGTCTGTTCTGGCATGCTGTTCCTTCAGGAGAAAACAGGGACTGAGCCAATATGATGAATGAATCACTTCAAATCACTAGAGGGCAAATCTGAAAAGATTGCAACTTCATGTTGCAACTTGCAATCATCCATACTTTTCCACTGCTAAGCCACTTGAGATACCTTAAATTTACTGCAGTTTCACACTAGTGGTATGACTTTAACTTTCATGGACATTTGAGACAAGCTACTGTAAATGAAAAGAGAAATTCACACAAGTAACATCTTAAATATACTGATGTGCAAATACATGTAAAGTTAACTTTACCATGATACATTTCATACACATCAGGCATTTTTTCATAACCCGCAGCTTATGGCTGTGCATTTCTGACAAATCCACATTTCTGTGCTGCACTTCTGGCATTACAACCAGTTAGTAGTAGTGAATGACTTGTCTGCTGCAACCACTAACCAGGTAGCCTCCTCTTTGCACGCACCAAGTGAGTTCTAGTAGCAAAAGCATTATCAGTCCTTGCTGCCGCGTCCATCTGCTGCTGCACTCCTCCAGGCCCTCTCACCTTCTGGCAGTTTGATGCTGCCCATGGCACCTGCTGACATCCTGATGTGACCATCTCCTGCCCTGTTTGGAAATACACCCCTTCTCTGTTGGATGACAACAACTTAGAATCTGATCACATCAGGGAAATGACTCCAATTCCAGCTCTGAAATCCTTCAGGTCGAACCTCTGGGTTTTGTGTCTCTTGTGTTGCTGACATAAGCACCCAGCTGCCCAGGTAGAGCCCTCTGCTGCAGCCTGGGCAAGGCTCACAAAGTCAATTAAATAGCAAGAGGAGCCGAAGCTTGACCTAATCCCTCTCGTAAATCCACATGAAGTGGTAGGGCACAGTCACCCTCTTCCACATGGGGTGCTCCGGGTGTTTGTGCAAAATGTGCAAACTGCTCCCAACCAACATGAGGTAAGAAAGATGGTGGGTGCTGAATGAGTGCTGTTTTAATCCATGGGAAATGTATTTTTACTGATGTTACTGAGCACCTGGGGACTTCCAGGAACTGAAAACTTCTTATTTTGTGGTTTCAGGCAGCAATCCTCTGCGTTATTGTTAGTTCATTTGCAAACACACAGTGCTCATACAGAATATTTGGAATCCACAAAATTCAGAGCATTTTACAAAGCATTCTAAACAACACAGACACCACTAGGCCAGTGAGTAAAAAAAAAAAAAAAAAGACCAGAGACTTGAAATGAATCGCTCAAGGTCAAATAGCAGCCCAGGGGTGCATCTCGGATGCCAGATCTCCAAAATCATGTAATAATCCTTTATTCACTAGATAGTGTTGCATCCCTAAAGCCAATGTAATGATATTCACTAATGAGGTTGTTAGGTTTAATTAAAGCTGGTAGAGTGCATTACGTAGCAGGAATGAAATTATTGTTTCATTATTGTATATTATAATAATTACAGAATAACTAGAATTCTGCAGTAACCACAGAAAGAGACTACCTAAACTCTGTACCCTGTCAATGGTTAGACACATTGCACAGGAATTGTGATGGACAAAGGAGCTGATGTTCTCAACATTTTGCTTAAGTATTCACTTGAAATCTTCTGGGCTTTCATTCACTGTATTTTTTAGTACACGTTTAAAATAAATTTAGTCAAGAATGAAATATTAATCACTGAAAAGGCTGATTCCTTGAATCCCCAACTTGTTACCGAGGGTCTCTTGTAATACAGAGAGAGATACATGCTAAAATACTCGGAGATGGGGAGACTTCAGAATACTGAAATATGAAATATGGCATTGTAAGACTTTGAAAGAAAATATTCTGCATTGTTTCCAATTCAAACTGATTCTTCACTGAAAAACATGAACTTAATATACTGCCAAGCTGAAGATAAAATGGCTAAAATTGGAATACAAGATTTCTAAATTATTACATTTGGGTTTGTTCACCTCCTCATTATAAATTTACAGTTGCATTACTACAGAGCAACATTTGTTCTTTTACCAGATGGGTTTCCCCAAGGATCAGATGTTGGTCCTGTAAGTGTACCCTCAGAGAAGATAAATATAATTTGCATAGGAAGATCTGCAGTCTTGGCTCATACTGAGAAGCTCTTTATTCCACAGATATTCCAGAGAATTCCACTCTGAGACTTCTTGTGCTGCATTATGCAGGTAAGCGTGTCAGAATCAAATCCATAACTTACTTGCTTGATAATTTTCTCGTATTTATTCACTGAAATGCTATACGAGAGAAAGCAGCAGCATACAATACAGCCCATGTGCCTCATATTTAATTCTATGGGGGATACAAGCACTGTGGGAGCCAGTGCTCACCTGACTGCTACCTGACTCAGAGGCTGGTCAGGGTGAGAACCTGGGCCTGGGAGAGCAGAAACCATCCAAAGGGTCCTGCCTACGTCTACCCACAAGGATGAAACAGAGATACTGCTCGAAGCATCTTCAAATCCAGTGGAAATGGCATGGAAGGAAACAGCCAAACAAAGATATAGCTAGCAGCCTGAGTAGTACACAAGTAACACTAGGGTTTTTTATTTCCTATCCCTTGCAAACAATCAAGCAAACCAGGAATAGCCACAACAAGCACATGGACTGGTATTGCACAAGTCTCATTTTCCTTAGAGTAACTAACAGCATAGACAGTTAGGAACTGCAGGAAAAACTTTTGCCCTGTGCAGGCTGAATGTTCATGTACTTCACTCTATGCAATAAGACTGAGTCCCTAAGGCCTAAAAATATTTCCTATATTCAGTAACATTTTTGTTCATCTTCCTTCTTCCTCCCTTCCATACTGCAAATGAGGCAAGACTTCCTATTTCGGTCTGACTGCTCCAGTTGTTTGAGGTTCACAGCTGAGCCCCAGGCTTCTGTGGTTTGTCCTAAGCCCTCACTTCTTAGCAGATTCTCCAAACACATTGGATCGTTTCAATCTTACACTGACTATTGTCACGCACCACACAGACAGAAGCATGCACCAGGCATTTAAATAAAGATCGTGTTCCTGGGTACACAGAATAACTGACTGCTCATGACAGATAAGAAGGTGTGTATGTCTGTGTCTAACTGCTTGGTTTGCACCTGGGAGCACATCTTCAGGTTTGCAATTTTCTACCAGTTCTCTTGAAGGGCCAGATCAAAAAGCCATGAACAGCAGAAGCAAACCGCCGACAGTTTTAAGTCAGGCACAAAATTTACAAAAAGTAGCTTTTGTAATAAATCTTTTCAAAAGCACTTCACTTTCCAGCTTAAAAATATGCTGTAGTCTCCATTTCTTAGGAAGTCTTGTGCATGTTTGATGTAGTTCAGAGTGTGGGACATAAGGACTCCATGAAAGCATGGAGTCTCAAAGCATGTCACAGAAATTCTGGAAAGCCAGAAAATGTCCTTCCAGCCCCTGGAATGAGACAGAAAGAAAGGCAAGGATTCCTTACTCCCAACAAAAGGATTATATGACCATGGTGCAACATTCAGGTGTACTTTTACAAAGTTTGATCCTAGGCTCAAAGCAGAGCTCAGGTGTCTCACTGATTTTTCTGGCACTGGCTTCCCAAAGCCAGAGTCTCAAAACTGATATCTCAGTTCTAGCCAGTTTAGCAAGCTAATATCCCCTCACGATTGTTTTGGCAGACACCAAACTAATGAATATGCCTTCAAAAGGTCAAAGCTCTCATGGAGTGGTGAAAAGTTGCTTTAACATGGTCACCCCTTTGGCCGTGTGAGACCAGGGCCTTGGACAAGTGCAGCCAAACTTCCAGAATAGCTGTGCATAGCAACCTGAGTCAAATTGCCTCGAAGTCCCTGTGGCAGCCCTGCCACTTGTCCCACTGTGCACCATGCCCAGGGGATCCACCAGTGATATGGGAAGGTCCATGCCTGGTCCATGGGTATATGAGATCCAGTGTAAGGTAGTGCAGCTTCAGTGAGAGACCCTGAAGAAATCCCACCCTTAGGAGTGCTGAAGTCAGATGTGAAGTACCCAGGAAGAGTGAAACCCGTAGTGTTGAAACTGAAAGTATGAACGCTTTCCTGGAAAGAGTGCTTCATGTGGAGACAGACATTTTCTACAAGGAAGGATTGATCTGGCTCAAGGGCTGAGCTTACAAATAAGTTTCATGTCAGATCCATCCCCCTTTCCTCAGCACTTCCTACCAGCTATTATAGGCAGTACCCGATCGGTGTGCTGGCTTTTGCGAATCCCATTTTCAGGTATCCGCCTCACCCCATGAGCTGGGGCCTCACACCCATTCCCTCCTCCAGGGCGAGAGGCTGTGCTGTGGGCATGGGACAAGGGCCAGGCCGCAGCATCGGGCTGCAGGTAGGGGCAAGATGTAACCCCAGATAAATCCACGAGGGTGTGTGAGGCAGAGGGCGAAGCGCGTGCTGGGCGACCAGCTCCATGCTTCCGAGCATGGACCTCAGGTCACAGCTCTGAGCCCCACTGCTCTCTCCAGCTAGGCCTTCCTTTCTGCTGTGATAGCTATCAGCTGAAAGGTGGCCCATCTGATGGGCTGTGTGATAATTCCATCCCTGCACGCAGGGAATTGAGCAGTCTGCCACGTTCGGCCAGGAAATGAGGAGCTTCAGAAATTTGTGTTTGTTCAGGAAATGTTTCTGTGCCGGTGGCAAAGCCACATCAACCCACAACCAAGCAGAAGCTTCCAAGAGTGATGAAGATAACATCTTGTTAGCAGCAAATACAGAGACTTCATTTAATGAGTTGTAACATAGCAGCTCTTCAAAATGTCTGAGAAACCTTGCTAGCAACGAAATGTAATTCAAAGGAAAGGAAAACCAAATCAGTAAGCATAAAACAGGGGGAATTTTAGGCATCCATTCTTTTTGTATTCTCCCTCTGTTCATGTTCCCCTTTGTTGTTATCCTCTTTCTTCTTCTCCTGAAACTGATTGCATCATTACTGAGATGAAAGGGAGAGAGGGAAAACGTTCAAGGAGAGAGAGGTTGCCCATAGCTGAGCGCTATCAGGAAGGTCTGCTTAGCTCCAAATTAAGGTTGGCCTTGATGAAAGCACTGATCTGAGACCTGGAGGGAAGCCTGGAAGAAAAACAGGCTAAAGCAGGCAAAGAACCAGCAAAATAGTTTAATTGAGAGAGCGTGAGGTACAGATGGATCTCAAAATGTTCACATCTTTACTTCAGTTTTTAACAATTTATCAACCTGAGATACATAACCTGAGAGGTTATAGGTGGAAAACTGAAGTAAACAGATGCTTTTGTATGTTTTCTGGGCTTCTTTGTTTCTGTCAGGGGATTTGCAGAAAATAATCTTCTTACAGTTTTTTCCAGATCATTTTCGTAGCTGGAACCGCAAGCAAGCAGACGTATGTAAAGATCTATGTATGCAAGTGACCATTTTCCAAGCTCAAAAATACCTTCAGATTCATTCTGACTCTAAGCAAACACCCATACTAGTTATTATGCTATCTGAAGGGTTCACCCTTCTGCAGTTGTTTATGGCTGAGTTGTAAGGCTGAGAACAAATGCCTCCTGTCAGATTTCATCTCAAATATTCAATATCTTGTTCTTTGGTGCTTATCAAAGAAGCAAAATATTGCAGTGAAATAGATGGTGTGGTAAGGATCCAAGAGGGAATTTAAATTCATGACAGCTGTGATACAAGAAATGCATTTTGCTTTTAAAGCTGGATTTTTTTTCCTACTGAAAGGAAAAAAAAGAAAAAAAAAAAAAAAAAGAAAAAGAAAAAAAAAGAGGGAAATACAGATAAAAATGTTTTGCTAGAACTGGACCATCGGTTGTTATTTCTTCCAAGCTAAAAATTCTCCTACAGAGACCGCTCAACAGAAACACAGAAAAAACCTTTTGTTACATTGCACAATACCTCCAACCTAACAATTTCTTGTAAGTGGGTCACTTTGCACATCAGACAAAACTCTTAAGTCCATGAGGTAAATTCTAATTTGAATATTCTGCTCTTCTTTTCTGTAATGTGGAGGTAAATGATGACAATAATGAAGCAGAACATGAAAATATTACGACTGGCTCTTCAGATGGCATTTTTTTCGCAGTGTGAACCACATGCATTATTTTTGGTCTAGCTTCTGGTAGATGGCTACATAGATGTGAAGTGTCACCAGGCTAATGCTATTGGTACTAATTGGCCAAATAATGAATAATTGCAGAGTCTACTCTAAGCACGCCTGGAGGGTGACTCTTCCAAAGCAGAGCTAAGACACATTGCCAGGGCACCAGCTGCACAGGAAGAGGCCTGCGAGGCTGTGCCTATTCAACATCTAAAGGGAAGAGCGCAACACCCAGGGCGATTCAGCACATCCTCTGTCAGAAGCTCTGCATTTATCTAAAAAAATGTCTTAGTGGGATCTCTCAATGAGCTGCCATATCTAGGTGTAATTCAATGAGGTTTAGAATCTGATCCAAGTTTCTCCCCATCCTTATTATTTTACATTTTCACACAAGACTTCATGATTATTGGTTTGGAACATTAAAATGCAAATGATAGAGGAAGCTATACATATTTAAATGTACAGTGTCAGCTTGATATAAAAGCTCTTCTGGAACAGAATGACACTATTTTCTTCTGTAACTTCTAAAAGTGGCAAAATAAAAATGAGAGGGGAAAAAAAAAAGACTTGTGTCTATTTGTATTCATGCTTTATTGGTCATGCTGAAAGAAAAAGCTTAGTAAGCTTGGAGGAGGTGGCAGGGGGAGAAAAACAGTCATTAGTGTAAATGCAACCCGCAGCTAACTCTGTGACTTCCACAGCAGTGCAGGGAGGAGTAGAGCACTCCAGGAGCATTAGATTTGGAACAAGGGTAACCTCCTCTCTGCAGAAGAACAAAGAGGAGCTTTGACTTATCTTGTCTTTGTCACTTCTGGAATCAATATCCTCTGCACATAAACACAAAGGAGAAAGGGTAAAGAAGGAACGAAGCCAGGGCAGAATGCAGGAAGGCTCTCTGCCTCCCATCCCATCCTTGTGGGATGCCCTGGTATTTTCCATATTTAACTTCTGGCTAAGGGGTGGGTCACTTCTGACAGAAGGTCACTTATTCCCACGATACTTTTTCAAACCTCGTGTGGTTACCAGGGCAATTCAGATTGCTTCCAGCTTTACCTTTATATTCACACTTTTCCACTGCCAGATTCAGTGTTTCCTGAAAAGATAAATCAATATTTAAAAAGTGTGCAAGGTATTCTTTCATAGTCTAAATCTGTAGCTCATCTCTGTGTAGCTGTGCATCCCCTGTTTTTTACTCATTTTCTGCACCTTTTACATGTGCTGCCATGAAAAGTCCATGCTAGCTCTGCTTGCTTCACTGGACATGGCTCTGCTTCCCATGGACGGATGGCAGAACTGGGATCTGTTTTAACAAAAGTGAATAATTATTAGAGACAGTCCCAAAAGGTAGGTCTGTAGTTAATCTCTAAAATCCATGAAATTGAAGAGCATCTGGACACAGGCCTGGACCAGCTCTCTTTTCTGGAACAGCATGTCTTGGTGAACCAACAATGTCAACAGAAAACCTAAATCAGGCCCCCAGCGTGAAGGCGATTGCACACTCACACAAACACCGGTACAAATAGTGCTTCTCAGGTAGATGTTAAATCAATTCCCAGAATTTAGTCTGAACATGTTGTTAAAAATGTTTTTTGCTGGAAGAGTTGTGTCTGCATTAGCTTTTGGCAGGGGGAGTGGTAGAGATGGGAGCATAACAGCCCTGGCTGATGGAGCTAACGACTTGGCAAAGTTGACGTGTTCACCAGCCCCTGGTGAGGGCAGAATTAGGAGCTCTGAAACTTGTCTCGTTTGCAAGTATTTACATTTTAATTACCACATGATTGGAATCCAGAAGGTTGCAGCATAACAAATTTGAAAAAAAAAAAATAAATAAAGAACAGGAAAAAGCTGTTTTTAGAAAGCCTGAAATTTTTACAGGTAAAGATAAAACCCTGGCAAAGTCCTAAAGGGGACATACACTATTCACACTGGTCAGATTATCTGGAAATGGGACAGCATTAAGATCACAGGTTCTGAGTTACATTTGTATTTGCAGATAATTAACACGAATTAGATTGTTAGAGTCCACTGCTGGTGTTTCCCTTCACCACCAGCTCAGGCACCCTGTGCTCTTTCCAGGGATGTGATTACCATGCCGGCGCTGCAGCCAGCAGCCAGGGCTGGGTGCCTCGGTGGGTGCTACTCTTTTTCTGCTGCTCTTTCCCTTTGATGCACGGAAAGCTGTCGAGCCGTGGGTACGTTTTACATCTCTCACCCATCAAAAAGATGTCTTCTATAATGCCAGTTGATGGTTATAAATAGAAATTCATTCCAAATAGTGTCACCCACGCCTCCGCCCATCCCCACGTGGACTTTATTCAAATGAAAGGCTGCCTGTTCCCCAGGGTGGCTCCAACTTGAGCCAGGCAAACTTGCTGCTCCGGGGCTCCAGCTTCCTGCACCAGTCAGTGAATCACACTGGAAACTGTGATGAGCGCAAACTAAAATAACCCATGAAAACACTTATAAAAGCTCTCCTTCATTAGTTGAATGTCAGCAACAGGGTAATGGTCATAACATTGAATCTGATTCTGCACCCCAAAGGATCCAGTCAGTGAGATAATGCCCTTCTGGAGGAGACCCTGTCCCAAAAACAAGACAGTTGTTTATCTGTGTTCCACTCAGCAAGGATCAAACTGACCAGGCATATTAACTGTTTCCTTGTAAACTAATCACCCCTTTCAGAACAGGCTTTGATTTGGCCTGTCCTGTTTATGGCTCCCTATTAACTGCTGGGATAGTAAAGCATTTCCTTCTCAGACTTCCATTGCAAATAGCCTTGCCTACAGTGACATCTGACATCGACACTGGAAGTTCCTCCTTGTCTTCATACTAGAGCACTCTCACAGACCAGGAAGTATGGTGGTGTTATCCCTCATTCCTACTGAGACCTTTTTTCTTCATAAACTGAGCTTCTTATATAGCTGTGCGCAAAGTCCGTAGGTCAGCTCAGCTTTTCCCCGAACATTCTTTAGTCTGTAGGATTTTCATGTATCCACTCATTTGGGTGTCCTCTCGGGGTTCCTGCTTCCTGTAAGCAAATCCCAGTACTTGGATTCTATCTTGTATTTGCCTAAGAAGTCTCCAGAGGTGCAGTGAGCAGCTGCCTCAGTACAATGGAGCAAACTACTGTTACCTTGAGCCGCTCTACAATCCATGCTACCCTGCTCTAACAGGAATGAAGAAGGCAATGAGGTTCAGAGACAGACATGACGTACAATCTAGGCACAGATTCCTCCCAGAGGATCACAGAGAGTTTGGTAACAATTCTGTTACGTGCTCTTGCTCCAGAGTATACCTATTTTCATAATTATTCCATTGTAGTTTCTCACTGGGTGGTAAAATACGGTCAAGCTGTGGTATATCTCATCCTCAAGGTACAGATTTGGTAGAAAGGTAATAATTAAAGATAACTAGATGGCAAACTGGGTGTTTCTGTTTAGCTTTCCAGGATGAGCAGGATATCTGAATCTGGTGAACAAAGCATTAGTTTTGCAGTATGCAGTTAGCTGGTAGAGATCTAGTCACACCATATCGCTGAGACCTTGACCTTGACTCTTAGAATAAAAAGAGCTTAGGTATGTATATGGATACCCCTCTAATCACTGACAATTGTATTAGATAAGTTTTTGCTTTGTTTTCCTTTGCTTTAGGCAGAGGTACACAGCTCCTGCTTCTGTAGGTAAGGTAATCATGAGCAAAGGTAGGAAGAAATTTCTAATATGTGTCATTTTAATTCAGTCAGAGAGCGCAAGTACTGACCTCATTGTGCTTGAAACCAAGAGGGCAAGTGTGACAGCACCCTTCACCACTGAGGACCTTCAGCTTTTGACAGTGTGGGGACTGCTTTCCTGCATTGACCAGTGATGCTGCATTTCCCTGTCTGCAGTCTGATGTGGTTTCTGCTCCAGTATAGCTTGTGCTTCCTCTAGGAACCACTCTTAAGCCTGTTCTGCTTTTCAGTCAGGACCCAGCTCTGCTCCCCAGATGCACAGGAAGCTGGTTTAGTGTGTCATGGGGTGACAGGTCAGGCTAGGTGTTCAGTGGCCACCTGGCCTGGCTTGGCTCTGCCTCTCCTGCAGTCTCTCAGGCCCAGTGACCTGGGGAGCATCCCATGGGCTGTGACAAGTGCCTGGGAGGCCAGCCCTGCAGTCAGGGCACAAAGGTCTCACCTTGCCTTAACAGGCCTGGCCAGAAGTAGCCTCTCCTCCCAGCTGCTGTCTGTACAGCCTCTGCATGGCCGGTGGCAACAAGGCAGGCAGCGCTTGCTGATTCATCCCGTTTAATCCAGGGATAGGGGGAGGTGGGATGAATCACTGTCTGGCACTGCCTCTGTTGACTACAGAAGGAATTAGGCAATGAATTTAGGTGAGATGCTTCTCCTCTAAGTGGCTAAAATTAGGTTCAATTAATCCCACCCTGCGTTGTGCAGTGCTAAGGAAGGCTAATGATGGCACATTATTTGAAGAGAGATACTTTTCCTCACCTTCGTAAAATAAAATCGCTTTGTTATTTGTTTTCCTACTGTGCTATTTGTTTTGATGTGTGGATCCCTGTTTTCTAATACTGCAGGTAAAATGAGAGGAGACATCTAAATAACAGATGCAATATTGCCAATTGTTTGTATCTTATTGCTGGTCTCTAACAGTATGTGTAGTTTCTTGAAGCCTTGGGCATTGAAAACAAATGAGAATATCACCTTTATTTTTTAATATAAACCAGAAGTTTATACTTTTAGTCATCTGGAAAACAAGTGTGAAAAAGCATGATTTGAGAGTTCTGTACAAGCCCCCAACCGACTCCCCCCCCCCCCCCCCCCCCCCCAAAAAAAAAAAAAAAAAAAGCAGCAAAGGCAAATGAAATATACCCAGGAAATACTAAAAAATAACAAGTCTCCTTCATTTTAAACAAGTGTTGAAGCCTAATGCATGATTTTCTCCCTTTTGGTTCAAGTAGTTTGGCTGAAGGTACATGCATCTACATAAGAGCAGAATGAACTCTAAGATTAGTGTAAACTTTTACAAATTAAAATAAATAAATAAATACATAAATAAAAAGAGAGAGATCTTGAGCTATAATATCCATTACAGCATGGTCAATGAATGGCACCAAAAACATTAGCCTTGCACCTGCTCCTTTATGAGCTGGACACTCCAGGATTTCCATTCTGTTTTCTTCCACAGACGGGGGCCACATACAAAATGGAGAGTCCACCTCTGACGGCTGCTTGTTAATTGGGCTGTTGTGTGAAAGCAGGAGAGAGTTCAGAAAGGTCCCTTGGCCTGCTGTGCTTCTCTGCGGTGCAGCAGATGGAGTCCCAGGTCACACGGAATAGTCATGCAGCATTGAGCCAGACAAAATACCCCTGCTTTGGCTTTGACCTCCATGGTTACCCATTCCTTCAGGCCTCAAGGCTCTGTCAGCTGCAGGTGACAGCCTTTCCTCCTCTCCAAACCAAGAAATTCTACTTAATTTCATCATGTGGCTTACGGTTTAGTCCAACTCTTGAGGAAGCCAGTAGAAGTTAAGTCTTTAATAATGAGGATTAGTCTAACAGGGTATCTTGGGTTTTAAAGGAAGAATTAAGACAGGACAACCACCCTCTCAGCAAGCAGCACATAGCAGTGCAATTCTCAGCTCAGAAGAAAAACTTCATAAGCATGGGGGCAACAGAGTAGGAGTTCGAAAGGCTTCTCTTACATTTTGCTGACTACTAAATAGAGTTGCCTCTACCTATTATGTCTTAAAATGAAACTGGGGAGCAACTGAGTGCAGGAGGAGTGTGCCTGTCTCCCAGTTGTTGGAGATGCACTGGATGAGCAGGACTCATGTCTTGACAGTTGATTTTTGTCTTACTTGGGCAAGCCACTGCTCTCCTAGTCTTCATTAAGTAGCAGTACTTGAAATGAACTCATTCTGCTCAGTCTTTTGTGGATGGTGGATAGTTTAAATCATCTTAGAAACACTGAAATTCTGCAAGGCAAGGAATTATACATGGCACAAAGTGTGACTAATGTCTGTGTGAGTCATCGACTGTACTACTGAGGATAGTTTTAGTGAAACGAATATACAGAAAATAAGGCTGATCTTGCAAAACCCACTGACCTCCTGCTGTGCATGCCCTGGATGTGAACACACCAAATGGTGCCCTGGGACATTCCCAAGCACCCTGTCACAGCCTGCTTCTTTGGGATGCAAAATGCCCACTGCCAGGCCATGGCTGAGGGCTGGAATTCCCACCACAGCTCCACATGATGTGTGGAAAAGCAGGAGAGCCTGGAAATGAAAGGAAAAAGGCATCTCGTCTACAAGCAGAGGAAATGTCTGGTCTGTGATGGCCACTCTGCACATGGAAGCACTGATGGATGACGACCCAGCGAGCCGGCCATCTGGTACCCACAGCGTGCAGCAATGGGAAGAAAGGAGGACTGCTCCCCAGCAGCGCTCCAGCCAAGCAGCCAGCAGAAGTGGCAGCCAGGGAAATGGCCTTATTCTTTTGGCAAAAGCCTCTGCATGCATCCGTACGTCTGTTCCCCCACCCACCCCCTGTCTGAATGAGAAATCAGGGCCTTCCTGACATGAGGCAGCATGCGCCAGATGCTGAGCAGTCAACAAGACAGATGCTGCCAGGGGGACAAAAGAGGTAATCATATAAATACTTAAAAGCCCTATTTAATCAAAATACTCCTTGTCCTTTTTAAAAGGAAGGTACTTTTTAATAGACATTTAATTCATTTGGAAGGCAAGGAAGGGGCAGAGGAGATATTTCTTTATGAGCATGAGACATGGTTTTCCTTTTATAAAATGTAATAACTTGGTTGAAACTTTTTCTTTTCACCATGGTTTTTCCCTATGAGATCTTATAAGGAAAGAAAACTTGGGGCTGACAGTCTCCACTGTTTGCTTTTGCAGTTTATTCTACATTTATTTCTAATACCTCCATTGACTCCCAGCCCTGATTTTAGGTGAATATAGATGATAAACCTCTTATTTCCTCCTTACAGAGTGAGGCTGAAGGGGAAGTGTCTGCCTGTCCAAGAAGAGGAGCAGCTGTCTGTGGGAACAGCAGCACTGGCTTTGCCCTTCTCAGCTGCGTAGAAGAAAGGCAGAGGGATGGCAGAAGGATGCAGCATCCCGAGTTGAAGTGCTTGCATGCTCCTTCCTGGCTCCCACTGCCCTCTCTGCTCTCTGTGAAGATGCTGGCAGGGACTGCCTGCCCAACACGGTCCCGGGGGCTGTCACCATCTGCAGCGAGGCTGATGAGATAGGCTCCGCTGCAGCACCCTGCCCGCTCAGCTGATGCAGAGGTAATGATGGGGGAAGAAACCTCACTTTGTCATTGTGTCTCTTCCTGAGTACATCCCAGCCAAATGCTTCCCTACCTCCTCTCATTTGTGAATGCAGCACCCATGACAGCTCCAGCAGCAAATCCACTGCTGGCAGTGCCACCTTCTGTGTATGGCTCTGCTCTGTCCCTGCATCTGACGCGGCCTAACCAGGGTCTGCTAAAGTGGCTTATTTCTGGTACGTAGATAGCATGAGATCAGTGTCGTGTCTTATTTCTCACAGCTTGTCTCCCCTGTGCACTAAGCATTTCTTCACTGCGGCTGAAGCAATTCAAAAAGGTGAAGCTGACTTAATAGGCACAGACAGGCCCAGTGCTGGAGCTCTTATTCAGGTTTTATTTCCTCTTTCACTCAGAAAGTAAGGGCAGAGTTTCACCTGGTGATGGATTTTGCCCAGCCCGAAGGAAAGCTTGCAATGTGGCCCAGGATGATAACTCAGGAGCGCGTCCCAAATGTGTTTCAGCTCTGTGACTGATGGCTGCCAGATGGTAGCTCTGGAGAGGGCAGGAACAGGCTCTATTTTAGCATATTTTCATCCAGCGTGACGCCTTGATCCTCAAGAGAAGGCAGACACACAGCATGCAAGAGGCAGTGTCCCTGGAGAAACCAGGTTAAACATAAAGACCCAGCAATGTCCCATTGTGGCTTGCAGCTTCAGTGCACACTCAGTGCACGCTTTCTGAGCTCTGCCTCGGGGTCATGGGATCTGGTCCCCTACCCACTCAAAGTAAAGCAGGAAGAGGAGGGGAGCCAGGCTGTCACCAACCCGATGGGAGCTGAGTCTCTGCAGCATACAAACTCTGAGGAAACCTTCTACAGGAATCACAGCAAGAACTGGTGACAGAGGTTATCCATTCACACTGTCCACCCTGGCATGAATGGGGAGCGTGTCCCTCGCTGGCAAGCAGGGAAAATTTGGGTGGTGTGATGAGGGCACTGTCAGCTTTCCAGGGCTCCCCCTGTGTGAGAGGGCTGTGCACTTGGGCCAGCCTCCATTGTTTGAGCCGTTGCAGTTCTGGTTTCTCCACAGCGTGCTGCTGTGTATAGGAAGTGTTATTCAGCATAGAGTCACAGTGTGGGAAAATGTTAGGAAAACACCATCATGGGGATAATTAACATATTGAACAATTGCTGCTCGATTTCACACACAACACCTTCTCTTCTGAGCTGTTGCCACTGTCAAATTGCTTAAAATCTGGATGAAAAAAGAATTTCCAGAAAATTTGCAAAAGAACTTCTTTAGTTTCTGTTCAGAGCAGGGCTACATAGGCAGAATGCTAGTCAGCAGCACCAAAGGTGAAAAACAGTTTGTTTTTCTATGCAAGTCTTGCTGCAAGAAGCTCAGGTGAAGAGAGCAGCTCCTTTCACTATAGACACCATGAAATAGCAAGGACCAAACTTTCCTGAGGCAGAGCACAGCAGCTTCTGTGTCCTCCAGTAAGCACACAAGGAAACCTCCTATGTTCAATGAACAGCCTGGTTTGAAATGGTAACCAGGAGCTGCAAGGGGCCGGTTATTGACAGAGAATCCTATTGTCTATAAGGAGACAGCAGTTCTCCGCAGTTCTTTCAGCCTGGTGGTCCTTTCACCCTACTATATATCTTCACCAGTGGGAGGAAGGCGAGAGCATCCCCTCCAGGGAAGCTCCCTAGTCAGCTTCCTGGGGGGGTCAGAACTCATTCACCCCAATGTGACTGTTCAGGACTGGAGCATCTTGAGTTATTTACTGTAACTAATCTATATAATGAATGTAGCTTTTTGTTCCCATTCATGAAGCTTCCACAAAGAGGAAATGTCTTTTACAAGCATGTCCTTTCTTTACAAAAGTTTGCATTAGTTCTTGGTTTGTTTTAGCTCTATTAGCTCTGAGCATTAGCAGTCATCTGCTGTACAAACTGTGGCCAAAGATGCCATCCAATTTCTTTGGCTGGGACAACCAAAGAATTACAAACAGGGCTGACATTTTCTCCCATTGACTACTTATTGTCAAAAATTTGCCATCACTGAGAAAATCTAGCATGAGTGTTATGAGTTTTTTAAAAATAAACTTGGGATTTCTATCTGGCCGCAGCTTTTTAGACTGCTGGTATTTATGATGTTTTGGTTTCTATAAGAAATTCCACAAGTCAGAACCCATCCATGCCTGTAAAAGGCAATAGAAGGAACTAGAAGTACCAGCAACATGAATCAACAGTTTTTATTTTTACTGGAAATTGTGAATACTCATTTGTTGTATTAACCACTAAACAGAGGATGGCAAGTTGTAAGGTCTCAGGGCTTCTCCTTGCTCTCTTGATGAGTAGGCCCACACCCCACATGCATGAAGGGGACTGTTTCATGTTGCTTTATCAGTCCACCTGGTAATTCACACTTACCACTTCTCCAAACAGCACCAGTGAATCATCACTGACTCTTTTGACAGCCTGACATGGACCTCCACCAAAGTTCCATTAAATTCACTGGGAGCTGGATCAAATCAGACTTTTTCCCTGCTGTTAGCAGCCTTTCACAGTTCTGAACTGCATCTCCTATGGCCTGTTTTCAGGTGCTGTTGTTCAAGCGAATGCAAAAACAAAAACTGAGGAATCTGTGTATGTGCAGCAGCACATAAGATATTCATCTGTTCTTTCCAGTAGGAGCCAGCTTATTCATGCTTCATTAACCTGCACAAAATCTGTAGTCTTCTCTCTATCCCTAAGCAATAATTAACAGCTGAGTGCTGTAATGACTTCATGTTTTACTAAGACTTCATTTTTTACTAAATATAAAACAGAACATTTACTAGCACATTAAGGAATATTACCATCAATAATTAAAAACTGAACTACAACTGTCCAAATAAATGAAAAGAGCAAATTTTATAATGCATGGTTCTTGCTCTTATATTGCACTTAGTCACTTCCTAATTTGCAACAGCTAGTAATTCACTGCAAATTAACATTATTCTAATGCACATATGTTTTACAAATGAATCTTTAAACATCTGTTCCTCCCCTTTCTCTGCTAAAGGTACCTGTGAGTGCAACTGGGAGAGAAAGTAATCAGCCAGCAGAGAAGAGTGAAGTATAAAGAGACACACAGGAACCACATAAAACAAGAAGGGAAAGTCCTGCTTCACCTGTCTTTGACTACCAGGAGGCACCAGAAAATATTTTGCTTTGCAGGATTTCTGAGATACTTTGGGAGCACCCAAACCCTGAAAGGTTTATAAATGCCGTGCTAATAAGCCAAAGAATTGCTGAGGAACACCACTCATAGGGTTCAGGAAGGTGGCACAGATCAACATTTGCAAAGGATGTGTGTTCCTGAAAGGCTTATTCATTAGCTGGAGCTGTGACATTGCCACAGACCCCACAGGACGATGTCCAGGACAGGGCTGCCCACTTGTGCAGGTGGACACTAGCTGCAGATGCTCAGGGCTGGAGTAAAAATATGAAGGGTCAGAGGGAAACCGACCTGCTTTCACTTTCTTCTCTACATCCTATTTCCTACAGCATCACTGAGATGACACACAGCCTGTGCAAATCACCCAAAGGAGCACCTGTCACCTGTTCATAAATGAGTTGTGTCCTAGGGCTCCTTAGTCTCATGGAAAATCACAGCAGCTTGCTTAGGACAGGATACGACTTAGCCCAGTTATTCAGACAGCAGCATGCAGATTAACACATGGAATTGAGAGAGAGAGGGTGAGACAGAAAAGAAGATTGATAATCGTAATTAAAAGTCTGTGAGACACTCATATATGATGCTTTGTTACCAGGGCAGGTTGTATTGTCGCTGTGCCAGTGGAACTTAATAGCAAGTCATTAGCCATCAAATCACTAATACTGATTTTAAATCAAATAATGTCTCTTTAAGATTTATCTGTAAGAGCTTGGGTGTCTGAAAAATAATGTGCTACTTAATCATTAGACCAATTAGGGGCTGCAGGTTAAATACGCTATGTATAAGGAGAGACACGGTTTTGTGCAAGACAATAGGTCAGGCTCTGATTTTGTTTATCAAGACAGCCTTCACTAAATCTGATAGTTGAAGTCAGACTCATGAGATCAGAATTTGGCCCAACATTTCAGATTTTTATCTTTTTTTCACCCAGTGTACACAGAGAAGAAAACCTTATTAGATGTGATTGGCTGCTCTGACATACTATTTTAAATGTAAGTTATTCAAGGTGTGAGAAAGTGAGAAAACCAAAGCGGATTAAATTAAAAACACATGCCTTTCGTTTTTTGCCTTCCGGTATAATTTATATTTACACATCTTCCTGTTTGTATTGCAAAAATAGACAAAACTGATGAAAATTAAATCACTTCCCAGCTAGCACTTTGAAGGGAAGTTTGAGCCTCGAGGAAGTTTCACAGCTGAGCTATAGACTCCTGGAAAAAGGGAGGCTTTGTAATAGAAGTGCTGCTGACACAACCTTCAGTGCTGTGGTGCTGGCAGTTTTTACAACATGTGCAAGGTCTTTTAGCCGGAGAAGTGCTAAAAAAAAATTGAAGGCAGTTTGTTTTCAAAGGCGTCACTTTACATCTTATCATGGGTAGGTTATAGTTGGGGGGAATGTGTATTTGTAATCCTTGATCTCTGTGGTCAAGCCCTTTTCAACTCTTCTCATCCAGACACAATTTCTTTTGAAGTGAATGGGAAGATCTGAACAGGGCACAGTTATACACAGTCATACAGCAAAATGCACATTATTGAATATAGTGGGGAGGACCCTAAAAGCTGCAAACTCATGCACTGAGGAGGAGAGGTGAAGCTTAGATGTAGCAGTGTGTTTCCATCATAGTGCAGATTTTCCTATCTGCTCCGTCCCTGTGGGGGACACTGCAATAATGCGGACAGCTGGTCTCTTTCGTTTGGGCTGTACAGTCCCGATGCATCTTGTTGTATGGCAGGTTGTTACAGCAGGCACTGGAGGAAGTCTTGGATGCGGTCTGGTCAGCAGAAAAATTCCGAATCAGGATTTCATCCCAAAGGTCAAACCCAGGGGAGAAACAGAAAAGTGAATGAGAATGAAGATTGGCAGAGCTTCATGATACAACCTTGGTGTTACGGCAGGAGTGTTCAAGTTAGCACAAATGAGGCAGCTTCTGGTGCCTTCAAAGACACCAAAACCATAACATCTGGCATTTTTCATTTCTCTTTCTCTTTTCTTGGGAGGATCTCTGAGCAGTTCAGTGTCACCTCACTGATAATCCACAGCAGCCTTCCAAGATGCATTTGGCTAAGCACCGTGCTACACCCCTCGAACTGGAGTGAGGTGCAGAGAAGAAAGATGGGTGGCAGGGACACTGTAGCTATCTTGCTTGGATATAAAGTGAGACCTTTGAGAAGCCCAACTAGGTCTCTGTGGCAAAGCATCGCACTGCTGTAAAGTGTGCCAGAGTAATGGTAACAGCCATTTCCACACCACTGCTCTGCAGCTCTGGTGAGCAACAGCAACACGAGCCACACAGGACTTCCCACTGACCACTGGGCTTACTGCTGTAGTGCTTTGTGGTGATTTTTCACCATTATCTGCCTGTTTCTGGAGCATCTTCATGAAAAGCATAATGAAGACAATGAACCCAACCCACAGCAATGCGTGGCACACGGCGTTAAATGCATTCCCTTTAATGCCACACACGGGACATTCATCCAAATGACTTGTCATACGTCAGCCAGAGGCATCGTTCCAAGCCTTACTCTTGTAGGAAATCTTCGGGGCTGAATAGAGAGCTGAGCTTTCTTAAATTATAACCATGTACTGCCAAACCCACACTATTTTACATGATGTGGGCTGTGGGCCTCTTGTTCTGCTGTTTGTGATTGAGAAAGTTGAAATTAAACATTCTCCTTACCTGCCATTTAGCCGCCAGTTTCAAAAACACTAGCATTTGTTTTCTTCACCGTTAACCATTTCCTTGCTATTTATCCATTTCAGCTGTGAGGAAATGTTCATCTTTTGTGGCAGCACTTCACAGAAACCAGAGCAGAGCCCTGGGGATATGTCTGTAGTGTCAGTTGGCCTAATCTCTGTGGAGGGCCGTGGAGTGGTGAAAGCCAGAACAGCAATGCCCTCCCTTCTGCTCAGGGGCTACAGCCCTGTCTGCTGCACAAGCCAGTGACCTCCAAGCCCACACCATGCATGGCCAGCACCTGGCAGGTCAGGCAGGCAGCTCTGCTGGAGCTGCAGCCCCCAGGCCTTCACTGCAGATGGTCCATGGGAGCCCTCCTGTCTCTTTCACCTCTTGGCTCCAACCCTCCAGGAATTGCAGAACTTAAGCTGTGAGGAAGACTCAAGGATGTGGGTTGTCCTTACCTTAGGGCACAGTTGGCCCTTACCTTAGCTGGGAAATGCTGGAAGCAGCCAGCTGGCTTCTCCATCGAGTTACTATCCTTGCATTACGGAGTCCTTAAAGCCAGGAAGAGACTCTGGATCACTGGTTTGGGAAGGAAGGAGCTACTGGCCAAGCACTTCTGATTTCAGCGTGTTGTGACCCCAGGAATATCGTAAATCTTTGCTGAGGGTTAAAAATCAGATCGTCAGAAAGATGACTTCTACCAGTGAAATAAGTTACTTTAAAGTTCAGGATTTTGGAAAGGCACGAAGCAAAAATGAAAGATTCATACTGCAGATTTCTGTTCAGTATTTATGTCTGTCCACGAGAAACCCAGGAGCTACTAAATCTGTCAGATATGTTTTAATAACTCTCAGCTAAAGCCTAAATTACTAATCTGTCAATACAGAAAAGCTTTATTGCTGTGGAAAAGTAGGTCCACTCAGTGCAAGCACGTATTTTGCTGAATGTGGGAGGATTATGGACACAGATAATCTCCTACTTTTGCTGGTGGTTTATATTGTTTATTAACTGTCCTCTATTCCAAAAGCATGTCTCTTGCCAGCTGCCAGCTTTTAGGCGGAATTTGTAGTGTATATATAATTACAGAGAGATATGTACACACACAGAGCTGCATATACAGTGTATATATGTACTGTTCTCTACGTTGCAGAAAGCGCTGTACAGGCATTTCCTTAAAAAAAAAAAAAAAATCTTACAAATTGCTGAATACTTTTTCAGTCATTAAAATTTCTGGCTGAATTTTGGCACATCTGAACAAACTGGTTCTTCTCTCTGTGGCTGGAAAATGGAGATAACAGACCTACATATGCAGCTCTTCAAGGTTTCTCATATCCTTTGAGGAGAAGGAAGGAGAACCCTGGGATAAAAATAGTGGACAAAACTTAGGGCAAGTTCAAAGCTGCATCGGAAGTTCCTGATGGGTGATATGGGAATTTTGTCAGGCTCTGCATGAGACATTGGGCTTGGCAGCTTCTGATAAGGACACAAAAGAAAGCCAGGGCAGGTACTCTGTTGGCTGCACAGCTGCACGGCGCTTCTCCTTTCGAAAGAAGAGGTAAAGGTCGTGACCAAACCATTATGTGTAGGTACAGTGAAAGTCTGCTTTGTCCTGGATGTGTGCATGCACGCATGTGGGGTTCCTGGTGTGGGAACTCCAAGGGCAACTTTATCACAGCCATTTCCCTGCAGCTGGCTTTGCAGCCTTGAGAACCTAAATGGTCTTCTAATATTGGGCTTTCGGTATGGAGTTTTATGACTTCATTTGTCATAATTTTATCTTAGATGCTGCCTTGGCTTGTGCTTTAAACCAAAGAATGTGTGGAGAAAGGGCAATAATGTGCCTATAATGGGGGGCAGAAAGAACAATTTCCTTGCCTCTTTTTACACAAAGCAGAGGCAAAATATTCAGTGTAAGAGAGTTTTGATAATACCTTATCTTTCAAGTCTTTCTCATATTTCCTAGTAATGGTGCTATTATGTATCTTTGATTCTTTTTATGATTACAGCCTGTGACACCCTAGTGCAATGCATGAATTTATCCATTTGCAATGATATGGAAGCTTTCATTTCCACTTCACTTCTTCCCTTATCTGCCAGCTGCCTATCACTCTCTGTCTCTTTGGCGCCTTCTCTTTTTCCTCACACCTCACACCCCCTTCACCCCAAAAGGAAGAAATCAATTTTCAGTTGAAAAATAATCTTTGTATGATAACTTTCTGACCCTGGGGGGAAATAATAGTTACAAATGGGACCTGCCTGCCCTGTGCCAATCAAAGGGGAGGGAAGTTAAAGACAGCACTGAAAATGGAGAGCACACAGAAGTGCCCCAGCAGTCTGTGTGCAGGACTGGCAAGACTGGCAAGTGCGTGCCTTTTCTGATGTACATGCTTTAATCACAGTGGCCAAAACTATGGTGGTTTTCTTTACAGTGTGGTAAGGACACAGGTGGCCTGGAAAGATGATTACTTTGGTGACAGGATACACAGGAACAACAATGATTAATAGATCAGAGAGATCTGATGCAGCCTACTTAATCCCATGTCCCCGAACTCTAAGGTTACTCTGCATGCAAGGAGAGGGAAGGGAAGGGACAGACCAGCTTTCGCATTTCTCTGGTTCCCACCTAGTGTAGTGCCAGCGTAAAAGCAACTGCAGTGCCCTGGCAATGGAGCTTCTCAGCTGCACCACTCGCAAACAGCTGCACGATTCACTTAACAGCCCGCAGACCACAGCCTCTCCTGCTGTAAAAGGCTGCTTCATTGATTTCAGTAAGCACTTCAACTCTCTCCCCAGATAATTTAACCACAGGTGTATTTTATCTCCACATACTTTCCTGGAGTTAGGCATGACCTTCCCAGAAACAAATCTGGTTCATAGGGATTTATCTTTTGATGTATTTCCTTATGCAAAATACAGCTTCAAAAAGGTGTATTTATCACCTTCTCTGTAAAAATACAGGGAAAAACCACTGTTGCTTCTGAAAAAACCTGCTCAGTCTTCAAAATTTTCTGTACAAAAATTAAACAATCAGCTCAAGTTCTATTTCCTCTTCCCTTCCCCAGAATAATACTAGCTTCTGCTTCCACAAAGCAGATAGATCAACCTCAGCAGGATGCCAGGTAGAGCATATTAGAGAAGAAATGATATAGTGGGTTAGGGTTTATGAAGAGAGGAGGCAGTGCCTGGTTACACTAACCACGAAGCATTGTCTGGGTGAGGTGTGTTTAATCTTCTGCTACACAGACACCTACTAAGCAACTTATCGTCTTATGGGATATTTTTAATAGCGTTTTTGGAAGAACTGAATAATGTTTTTCTCAGTGCCATGCGGTGATCCAGTTTACTGCAAATCTTTTTAGATATTAGAAGTGCACAGGTGCACAGACCTCAGGAATTTTGCATTTAAAATATTTGCCCACTGAGACTTGATTAGAGTTTGGGGCAAAGCAGTACCCCTCAAAA
>VXAV01010162.1:12674-34694 GCA_013399715.1 Alectura lathami | reverse complement strand
AAATCAACATACAGGGCTATTGTTCTGGCCTTTCTTTGATCACTAACTTCACTTAATTTAAAATTAAAGAAAGATCAGAAAGACTAAATGCATAATAAATTAATAGCACCTATTCAAAAGGCTTGCATATTGCAGATAACAAAACAATGTTCACAGAATAGTTGGAGATATAGAATAGGATGGAATTTCCCCTACTTCTTATCATTTTCAGATGTCTGTATTCATGCTCATTTAATCATTACCATAATCTGTATAGAAAAATGGCCATGATAATCTGTATCTCACTACACACACATACACATGTATATTAGTTGGAAAGGAAACACAAGACCTGGCTCTTTTCTCCCTTATCTGGGCATTATACATACAGGATCATTTGTCTAGAATGTGGATAACCCAAATGTCATTCTGCTTTATGCAAAGGGTCTTCGAACTTCCATCATCTTTTGTCCACAGGCACTGCCTAATCATCAGTTAGCAGGTTATTTGAGAGCTGAAACAAAGCGATGTGTTTTTCTGTTGTGCAGACCTGCATTGATGGTTTGTGCCATGGGGACCCTATAATCATATGTGTCTATGGCCTGGCTGTCACGATGCTCAAATAAAAGCAAACAGTGTTGTGTTTTGGTCTCCACACCAGTCTTGTTTCTTGTTTTATAACTTATGGCATAAGCTACAGGATGAGTAACTCCTGGTGTTAGAAACAGAATCCAGTTTATCCTCGGTTTTGAGTGCTGTAACCGGAGGTTTGCAGACTGTTTCTGAAGCCTTCTTTGTTATGATGCTTTAACAGACTTGTATAATTAGTACAAAGTCAGGCTGATATCCTTTTTATGTTTTCTGTCCATGCATTGAGTTCGTTGTGTTACTCCTGTCCCAGGAAACTAAAGGAGATATCAGAAAAAGAAAAACAAGTTCTACCTGTATCTGTTTTATTGCACTATTCTCTGTTGGCTATTTCACTTTTGTGAAGAAATGTAACACTTTGATCCCCTCTGTAAATGGTCACCTCTCTTAGATCTGTTTAAATTTCTCATCTGCCTGGATATGAGCTCCAGCATCAGCTTTTATAGCAGAGAATTAAGCTCAGATAGTGGATAAAAGTTATGGTATTGGCTGCAGCAGAGAAAAGAACCTTCTAGCATATCTTCTTCGAGAATGATGACACACACACAGTGCACTCACAACACCACAGATTCGTAGTGTTCTTACACTGGCCTGAGCTGGTGGATATTTACAGACTGGGCTGGAGCAGAGCAAGCTGGGTCACAGTGCAGAAGAAAAGCTATGCACAGGCTTGAAAACTGTTGGAGTCAGGGCATGATCTTGATGCCAATGGTGTGAGCAACTCAGTGCACAACCTGGTGTGCTTAGACACCCAGATAGATCAAATTCACACTTTGGATTCAAAGTGATTTGAGTTCCTGTGTCATTCCCAGATCAAAAATATGCATTAAAATATCACTTTCATCCCTCTGAAGAAATAATATTTTGAAGTCTTGTGTTATAGATATCAATGGAAACTTTGCTCTTGAAACAAATGAGATGAGAATTGGGTTGCTGTTCTTTTGCCAGGATAAATTTTGAAGGAAAGTGTTTCTCAAAGGCAGCTGGAGGTTCTGCACAGTTTTGTACTGTATAAGCTCCACTTTTATTAAGCCCTTTTCATTTTCAAATTACTTAATTACTATTCCTCTTCCTTTCAAATCAAAATGTACATCAGCTTATCTCAGTTATATGAGAAGGCTAGTAAAGAAGGCGATATCACCAGGAAATTAAAAAATAAAATAATGATAATGCCAGTTGGCCTCAAGAAGAGAATGAAAATTGACTCTTACTGTTATGTATTAATTACACTCACCCTTATTTAATGTCCACATTATGTTATACAGCACAGTGCTCAGAAATCCTAGTGTAAATGAGTCTTGTCAGCTGCATCAATTAATTCCATTGCAATCTACAACCTACATCTACTGGAAATCTTCTTTCTCACATTTTCTTCTCTAGTGAAATTGTATTACAGATTTTTAAAATATTTGAACAACTCTTCTGTAACATAATTGTCCTGGATTGAGTATTTGCTATTGAATGGATGGTTCAAAAAATAAACAGTTACGGGCTAGCTGGTGAGTATGATTTTCATTGCTAACATATTCAAGTGTATAAAATGATATGTTTCTCCTTTTCAACTAGTCCCTAGTATGTTTCCCTAATTACTAATTTCCACAAAGACACTCTTTTTTCCACACTGATTATGCACAGTTATGTTGAAAAAGTAGCAGAGATCAGAATCTGCCCTATTCCTACCGTGAACATTAATTCTCAATGTTTGTCTGCTGAGCAGACTGCACTTTCTGCACATATGGAAAAGTTACAAGTCCAGTGCAATTCTACATCCTGTCTGGGCTAGCCTTGCAAATCAATACAGTCGGCAAAGTTTCTCTGTCTGTGACCTCCTAATAGTATAATTATAAAGTCACAATAGATGGAATTGCTCTATAAAACTTCCATATACCAGGGGCTACATAATGTTTGAGAAGATTGACAAAGTATACTTTGTATGTTTTTTTTTCTTTTATTTTTTTCTTTTTTTTTTTCTTTGGACAGCAAGGCTCCGTTTAGGGTGTATTGTGGCAAGAGAAATTGGAGTTTTTTCTTCCTGGACAGATGGAATGCAAACAGTTCTCTCTTTCAGTCCTGGAGTTTACAGGTGTGCCACCATGTTATCCATATCATTCTACAGGATTTGTCACAGCGATCATTATGCCCATAGAATAAACTACTCTCTTGCTCATGCTAGAGTTTATATACTGTAATAAATAAATAAATAAATAAATAAATAAATAAATAAAAATTACTGTCAACTCTTGATTTACGAGCTTGCTTTGCAAAGGTCTGAGCTTAGCTGTGGGTGACCTGACTGCTTTTGAGTAGGTTCACCACTCTTCTGAGCCATGATCATACAATGCTAACAATGTTTGTCAAGGACATTCTGGGCTACTAAGTACAAGGATCGGTGATTAGGACAGAACCACTTCTAAGAGGTTAAATGAATGATCAGCCTCAAAAGGCTCAAAAATTCGGACCTTCAAGTTTCAGGATAAGTCTACAGGGCCGAATGGGATTCATCCCATGGTGCTAGAAGACCTGGCTTATGTCATTGTGAGACCTCTTGATTATTTTTCAATGGCCTATGTGTTCTGGAGAGGTCCTAGTCAACTGGAAGATGGCAAATGTATATCCAATTTTCAAGAAGAGTGAAAAAGTAGATCCTGGTAACTACAGGCCTGTCAGTCTCACTTCAGTGCCTAGCAAAATTATGGAAAGGATTACTCTGGGAGTTATTGAAGAATACCTAAAAGAAAATACAGTCATTGGTCACAGCCAACACGGGTTCATGAGGGGAAAGTCCTGTTTAATAAACTAAATCTCCTTTTACATCAAGGTTAACCACCCAGTTGTCCAAGAGAAATCAGTTGTTGCAATCTTTTTGGATTTCAGCAAAACTTTAACTATTGTTTCGCACAGTATCCTTCTGAACAAAATATCTAGCATGCAGTGAGGCAAACACGTAATGTAATACATGAACAATCAGCTGACAGGTTAGGTGACAACAGGCTAATGACCAGTCAGTCACTAGTGGGGTTCCACAGGTCTCCACTCTGGGGCCAGTTCTCTTTAATGTTTTCATAAATGACTTGGATACAGAACTTGAAGCTATACCAAGTAAGTTTGTGGATGAACTAAACTGAGGGGAGCCACTGACTCCCTAGAAGAGTAGAGAGGCCCTGAAGAGAGATCTTGAGAAATTAGAGGGCTGGGCAATCACCAGCCAGATGAAGTTCAACAAGAGCAAGTGTCAGATTCTTCTCCTGGGACAGGGCAACTGTGGCTATGTGTACAGACTGAGGGACGAGAGGCTGGAGGGCAGCCCCACAGAAAGGGATCTAGGAGTTCTGGTTGGCAGTAAGTTGAATCTGAGTCAGCAGTGTGCCCTGGCAGCCAAAAGGGCCAGCAGTACCCTGGAGTGCATCAGGCCCAGCACTGCCAGCCGGGTGAGGGAGAGGGACTATTCTCCTCTGCTCGGCCTGGTGTGGCCTCGCCTCTAGTGCTGGGCGCAGTTTGGGTGCCGTGATGTAAAAAGAATATAAAGCTATTAGAGAGCATCCAAAGGAGGGCTATGGAGATGGGGAAGTGTCTAGAGGGCAAGATGTGTAAGGAACAGCTGAGGTCCCTTGGTTTGTTCGGCTCTGAGCAGAGGAGGCTGAGGGGAGGCCTCATGGCGGCCTACAGCTTCCTCACAGTGGAGCGCAGGGGCAGGCGTTGATCTCTGCTCTCTGGGGACAGCTATAGGACCTGAGGGAATGGCATGGAGCTGTGTCAGGGGAGGGTCAGGAGTGTGTTAGGAAAAGGTTCTGCCCCAGAGGGTGGTCAGACCTAGAAAAGGCTCCCCAGGGCGGTGTTCACGGCCCCAAGCTGCCGGAGCTTAAGGAGCATTTGAACACCGCTCTCAGACACAGGGTTTGGATTGTGAGTGGCCTTGTGTGGAGCCAGGAGTTGGACTAGATGATCCTTGTGAGTCACTTCCAACTCAGAATATTCTATGATTCTATGGGTTTTTCAAAATATTCAAAGCTCACTTGAGTACCTTGCCAGAACTACTCTATGTGGAAAATTGCTGTTTTTTAAAGTATCTTGTTATTTCTAGCTGCAGGATGAAAGGACAGTCTTTTCAGCAAGTTGCTGAAAACTTGGGTTTAGGTATACAAAAACTGTTTTCTGATTTTCCTTTGAACACTTCCTAGATTATTTTATTCTTTTTGTGGGCAAATTTACTTGTTGCTAAAGCTGAATAACAGATGAGCTTCTTTTGAAAAGTATGAGAATATACTGTAAACTAAATATGGATTAAAAAGACATGTAGCAAGTTGAAAACAGTGTTGGGAGATGCTTCTGTATGTCCTTTGATCGATCTGATCAGTCACAGTCAAAGCTGTGTCTCTGATGATGCACAGAAATCAATTATTTTGACACAAGAATTCTTGAATTTCCTCATGATGCAGATAATGTTTTGATGGGGGACAATTTCACAAATATTTTAAATACCAAAAAATTAGTCTCTGTACTTGTTTTAATCACTTCAGACTCTCAGAGTGAAAGGGAAGAGACACTCTCAGAAGGAAATTATCTGTCCCATCTCAGATGCCTATTTTTCAAAGAGCTGAATCACCCTCTTCTCAATTCTTTCTCCTGTTGAAGTTAGAGGAACCTCAAAGTGATCAGCTCAGACTTAGCTGCTTAACTTTTGCATGTCTTTGCCTGCACGTCCCTGTAGCATCACATAGTTTCCTAGAGTTACAAGAGTTGCATTTAGGGAAGAACAATTTTATGTGTTTGCATATTGTATTTTCTCATGACCTGATCATGAGGAATGAGGAAAAAGGATTAGCTAACCAGCCATTACTATACTATCAGCAATTTTGGAGTACTAGGACTATCTTTATTTCTTTGAACTTTTCTGAACAACTTCACACTAACCGTATTTTGTTCACTTGTTTCAAAGAGAATGTCATGAATTGTTGGTGACTGTGCTAGCATGGGCCAGGTCATCTTCGGTGGTGAACAGTTAGGGTAGGATTTAATCTGATTTACACAAAGTAATACGTGACCTTCTAAAGGAAACCTGTCCAGTCTCATAGACTCAGTGTACCTACATAACATTTGTACAAGTGATCTCCCCTCTCCAAGAGACAGTTTTCAGCCTGATTTTCAGCCTGGTAATGAGCTCTGCTTGGTACTTGGCTGCAAGACTAATTGTAACAGCACAGAGTAGGATCCTGTTCTGGGAAACTCACCATTAGAAAGTACACTCCCCAGGTGTGGCATGATGAATATTCTTTCCTCCTGTACCACAGGACCAGGTGCACCACATGGCCGCTTAGCACATGGTCAGACAAGCTTCTGTAACGTGATGTGTTTTGTTAGTTATGCATTTCTGTCATGTACTTAGACATGTGAGTTCTTGCACAGCAGTTGAGGAAGAAGAGAGGAAAAGGATAAGTGAACTGGACGTCTATAGAAGGGAAGGATGGGTAGACATTTTCCACTACCTGAGGAAGGATTATGGAAAGGTGGAGGCAGATCCTTGTCAGCTGTGCACAACAAAAGGACAAGCGGCAATACTCAGGTTGAAAGAAGGGTCATTTCAACGTAAGGACTGAAATCTTTATCACAGTGCTGTGGTTTAAGCCAGCAGACAGCTAAGCACCACACAGACATTTGCTCACTGCCTCCTCCGGGAACTTCTGCTCTCTCAGCCCCCTAGCTGGCAGGACAGTATGAGAAGATGACAAGCTGAACTGTCCTTGGCTCTGTACAGCACTGCTCAGCAACAAGTGAAACATCAGTATGTCATCAACACTGTTTTTCACAAAAAAAAACCAACCATAACTTCATACCAGACATTATGAAGAAAAATTCCAGCTGAAACCAGGACACAAAGAAGCAGATAAGCACTGGAACAGTTAGTCTAGAGTCTGTAGGATCTCCATTATTTCAGATTTTCAGAAACTGGATAAGGCTCTGAGAAACTTTGGAAGCAGAAGGTTGAACTGGAGATCTCCTTAGGTCACTTCGATTCTGTGATTTGGGATTGAGAAGTGTGACAGATATGACAGCATCCATGTAATATTAAAGCTTTATTCCTAGAGTTCTGACTTGGAGGAGAAAATCAATGTCCAGAACTGCCAAGAGAGGAAGAATGTATGGGCAGATCCAAATGGTATGAGAGAGAAAAGACTCAGCAGGAATGTCCACAACTCTTAATGCAGGATCAAAAGCTCAAGTCAGCAGCTGGGTAATGACAGGCTTCTTGATCTCTGCTTGATCCACATGTGAGAAAGCTGTGTTGAAAGATTTACAAATGTGACCAAGATTGATATTATAAATCTATGAGGACTTTGTAAGCCTTCACTATGTATTTGTGAGATGCCCACAGCAGGCTGTGAACCCTTTAAGAAATTTCATCTCATTGAATGATTTCTGAGAAAGNTTTCTTTCTTTCTTTCTTTTTTTTTTCTTTTCTTTCTTTCTCTTTCTCTTTTTTTTTTTTTTTTCCCTGAAGATAGATATCTGAATAGATATCAGAGAACCAAATAATGCACTTATCTGAGGAGAATTCACATTTTATCTGTCTGTGTATCTATGTATCATCTGTTTTTTGCATACTTGTACACTCCCTTTACCATGAATATACTCATGCACAGCACATAACTGGAACAGCACTTCATGCATTTCACTTGATTGCTGTAACAGGTGGCATTCCATATTTAAGGATTAGGATCTTAAACACATGTATACAAAAGTGTGAGTTAATGACTATGTTAAAAGTTGCAGAGAAGATAAAATGTGTTCTCAATCTATCACAGTTATACCTTCTAGCTATGGTGTACACATTTTCATATCTGAATTCTTTTCCTTGTAGTGTTCCAGCTTCAGATTGGTCAATGTTGCAAAGTGGCAGTATCAAAATTCACATCCCTAAATATTTCTGTTTTATTTTTCTTCCGAGACCTTGGCTAATCTGTAACTCCATTATCCGAACAGGTGTGGAAACGTTAGAAACAGAAGTAATATTAATGTGTAGTTATAAATACATTAATAATACTGTAACTTCAATGACTCTAAATATTTGACAAATAAACCTGAAACTGATTGGTCACTGTCTGGTGTTAAACATATAAAATTGTATTCACAAAACTCAGAACTTAAACTGTATGATCAAAATAATGATGCCTTTAAGAAGAAATTTAATAATGAGATACAACTTAAATTCTGCAACAGGAAGGTTTAAACTAATCCTGACGTTTCTTTGGGTTGAGAGTGTTGCATTGGAATGACCTCAAGTGGTGTTCTGACCTCTAAAATTCCTCTGTTATGTGATGGTGTATGTAACGACTTTTTTTTTCTAAAGTGTGAGTGATTAATCATTTTTGCAGCTTATTTGAGGAGTAGAATATCAGACATCTACACTTTTAAATCAGGATTTTAAATTTTTCACACCAATGTGAAAAAAGCTTTCAAATTTCAGGACAATTCAGGGGTCTCAATAAACATATCACCAGTTGAAAATCCTTAGTCAGGAACAGGCAGGAATTCAGATGAACTGATTATAGTAGTCCAAGTGGGCGTTAACATCTTCAGGTGGAAACCTCACCCTGGGGTCACCTCTTAGTACCCTTTTGACTTACTTGTGACATTAACAAATCAGAAGTATCAGTACAGCTGTGTTCATGGAGCTGAGGGGGTGACTTCCTCTTCAGTCCTGGTGAAAAGCAGACATGATGTCTATAAAGAGTTGATTTTTTTTTTTTTTTATTTTTTTCCAAGAAGGAGTAAGGTTTGGGAGGTAGAAAGGGACAATCAAGGCAAGAGCGGAAGTTCAGAGCTTCAGTAGGAGCCATCTGAAGAGCTCTGCAACAGCTCAAGTGTAACTTCGCCAGGAAGACAGGAGCAGCCATGGGGAGGATGAGAAGTCTGTTAGTGGAGTAACAAATTTCCCATGTTTTTGCTGGCATTTGGCCCTTGACAGCTTTCCTGCCTTGTTGTCTGCGTCACATCAGTTCAGACTCTGCCCAGAACAATTCCAGTCAGTTCTGTCCTGATTGACCAAATGTCAATGATTTCCTCTTTTTTTTTTTTTTTTTTTTTTTTTTTTTTCTGTGTGTGTGTGTGTGTTTGTTTTGGTAACCTCTATGCATGGAGGAAGTCTGGATCTGATAGCTTTCCTCTTTCGTTTCCTACCTATGTTTAATAAGTGATCATCTTTCCTTGTTCTCAAGCAGTGAGTCTCCACGCTATTTCCCTTATGAAATGATTTTTGCCATCCTTCTGAATTCCCAGCAGAGTGAGTAAATATTGAGGGAAATGGAATTTTCTGGTGGGTATGAATGGGTTTGAAATGAATCATTGGCAAAAAATAATGTATGAAAAACATGAAAAGGTAAGGAATGATAATGTGTTGCAGAACACATTTAGATAACATTCATCTTCCCTTGCTCATGTCTTGCATTTTCTCATTGTGTTAAATAATAGAATAGAAAAAGAATTACAAATTAGATAAGATTTGTATTGTTTACTTAGAAAAACAATGAAGAAAATCTTGGAAACTCTTCCATGTTAGGATTATATTGGTGTGATGTTTTGCGCTCACGCACAATTTTAATTGAATTCCTTCATAGTTCTTAGTTTCTTTAAAGAGTTTGGGACCATCTTAAGCCTTTGTTGTTGTTGTTGTTGTTGTTGTGTTGTTGTTTTCGTTTGCTTGTTTATTTTTAAACTGTCTTTTGAATCTTCAAGATAACCTGAACTTGAAATAAAAAAAAAAAAAGATGAAAAATATTTTTGTTTTTATCCAATGGGAGACTGGAAAGGTAGTTATAATATACTATATGTATGAGACTAATACTCAGATTAAGGGAAAGCAGGCAGTACATTTCTAGAAAACAACAGAATCATAGAAACGTCCGAGTTGGAAGGGACGTTTAGAGGCCATCTAGTCCAACTCCCCTGCAGTGAACAGGGACATCTACAGTCGGACCTGGTTGCTCACAGCTCTGTCCAGCCTGATCTTGAAGGTCTCCAGGGACAAGGCATCCACCACCTCTCTGGGCAACCTGTTCCAGTGCTTCACTACCCCTAGTGTAAAAACTTTTTCCTTATATTTAAGGAAAAATTTATATTATATATCAAGTTTAAATCTCCACTTTCTCAGTTTGAAACCATTTCCTACAGTCCTATAAAAACAGGCCCTGCTAAAGAACCTGTCCCCTTCTTTCTTAGAGCCCCCCTTTTAGATATTGAAAGGCTGCTATCAGGTCTCCCTGGAGCCTTCTCTTCTCCACACTGAACAGCTGGAAACAGGTGTTCCCTCCCTTGGATCATTTTTGTGGCCCTCCTCTGGACGCGCTCCAACAGGTCCATGTCCCTCCTGTAATGAGGACTCCCCTTCTGGACGCAGGGCTCCCGGTGGGGTCTCACCAGCGCAGAGCAGAGGGGCAGCATCACCTCCCTTGCCCTGCCGGCCACACTTCTTTGGATGCAGCCCAGGATGTGGTTGGCTTTCTGGGCTGTGAGGGCACACTGCTGGCTCATGTCCAGCTTGTCAGCCACCAGAGGATGGATCCAATTGCATTATCACCTGAATGTAAATCAATTGATTTTAGGAGGTTTATCCCTCTTTTAGATTACTGCACATGAGATGAATATCAGGTTCTCAATGCACTTAGGAATATTTGCAATAATGTATCATGGGATGGAAACATTCAGCTGTGTGTTGAGCAAATAGATTTTTGTGGCCACTTTGTGCCCACTTAATAGAATCACTGTTCTGTTATGCAGGTTTTTAATATAAAGTTTCTTCTAAATGTTAGTCTAACATAAGATTTTGAATATTAAATTCATATTTTTGATCTCTAATAGAAGTAATAAATGATATGACATTTTAAATATACTTTTAGCAAAAACTGTGGTACATGAAGAAAAACCAAAGAACCCCATACAAAAATATGTTAAAATATTCTTGAATTATTTCTCCCAGTATGCTTTTTCTTACAGAAAAATAGATAAATAAATAAATCACTTTCCAAGCACTTTACTAAATCAGGTAATGAATAATACTAATCTAAAATAATCCTGACAGGAACTCAAAAAATTTGCCATCACCTACTGATATGCTTTTGAGCTAAAGATACTAGAAAGATATTTTTCTCCACGTATTCAATGGTATGGATTCAGAGAGACCATTTCATATTCAGACCTGGAAGAGCCATTTATTTCCTTCTGGTGTGCATATGAAGTTCATTCTATCACCAGTGGGAGTCATATAGTGATATTAATTCAAGAACAGGTCCTAATTCATTGCCATTCCTTCCTCAGATATGTCTTTAATATCAGAAAAATACCAGATGTTTTTTATTTTCTTTAAAAAATATATATTTTGCTGGAAATTCTGCACAGACTTAATTACTGTTCTTTAGAGCTGCTTAAAAATCTGTCTAGGGATTTTTAACTATATTTTTCATAACAAGATACACTCTTTTTTGGCTTGCTAGACTCTTTTTTATCAGGTAACCTTTCCGTTTTGTCAGTTCTCCTCTTGGATGCCACAAGTGTTGCCTTAGCAATATTTTCTTCTAAATTTGCAGATGACTATTTAAGATTTTGTCCAAAAAACCTTTAGAAGGCAACGCAAAAGTTCCCACTTGCCCCAGTGGACTATGGATCAGTTCTACAATAGATCTCACATCAAAATTCAAAGAAATTTTATATTAGCACGGATGTTCCATCTTTTCTGAGAATGAAGCAAACGGAAACCCTACATCTAGATATTTATTTATTTACGTCTCTCTTGTTGATATTGTTAGTTGTTGAGTCAGTGTTTCCATTTCTACAGTTTCCCCACAGTTCATTAAATTCACAGTCAAATTCTGCGGTGCTTTTTGAAGCTGTTGCTTATATTCCTGTTACCAGCCATATTGGGAATGTCAGACTACAACTAGCTAAACACCAAAATATAAGCGTAATTTACTACAGGTTTTGACCAAGACCAGTAAGACCTCCATTAAGTTCTGAAGGATAATTTAGTTACTTAAAGTTTATAGCATCATACTCTTTTTATTACACTATTTTCTCTCCTGTTCTGATACCATCCTGATTCTTTTATTTTCTGGTTACACATCTTCAGTTTACTAGTGTGATAATTAGACATGCTAATATACAGCAGATGTCAAAGTAAATCTTGTCTTTATCGTATGCTTATATATGGTACACACAATAATCTGGAGTTTGGGGGATGTGAGTTATGGTGGAGGAGGAATGACTATTTGCTCTCCCTATTTAAGTACAGTACTTCTTGCATTATGGTAACATCAAGAGGCTCCAGGCCCAGATAAGTGTCCATTAAAGCAGAATTCTGCTTTATTAGACACAGGCAGTCCAAAAAGTTTAGAGTTTAATCAGAAAATGCATATAAAATTTACCGTGGAAATTGGAGGTGGCAAAGTTTGGAGAGGCTGCTCCAAGTTCACAGATCAGAGTCAGAAACACAGCCCAGTTCCTCAAAGTGCTGTTCCAGAACTCAGGCAATGGCTGATCACACTGCCATCAAGATAAAGAAATATTTTCAGTCCATAATAGAATTCATATGTGACACAACACTGTGAAAGGAAGCCCCAGCAAAGCTAGGATATCAGCAAAAATCTCTAGATGTCTCCTCTTTTTTTCATAAAGAACTATAATTAGAGAAATATGTATATATTTCTAGCTAAACTGATAAGTGTTGATTTTCTCTTTTTAAAATTTCAGTACTTTTACTGACACTCTTTATGATTATTCTCTGTTGATTTTAACTGGTTCTTTTCACATTTACATTTCCATTATTGCTCTCTAGAGAAAGAGGCTGGTAGGTTACAAATGTGGAAACATTCTGTAAATGAACTACACAACCTGTGAATAAATTGCAGTTTCTTCAGAAACACTAAATGAATAATCTAGAAAGACATACAAGACAGTAACAATTTTCATAACCTGAATTTTTTATAAACTCATAAATGTTTCAGCCAGCAGACAAGATTTCTAGGACTAAAACTGCAACATTTTGCTGAATCATTTTACATCTTTTATTTTCCTCTTAATTATAGGAATAAAAGCTTGTGATTATTATTATCCTTACAGAAGAACCTGTTTCCCTCCTATCCTTGTTTCTTTCTTAGTATTATTTCTTCTGTTCTCCTATAAGGATTTCTCCAATGTATCAATACTTTTCCCACAAAAGTACATGGCAAGTGGCAAAATGCATTAGAGCTATTACTTTACTTATTGACTTAAATTCCCAAACACTGAACTTTTAAGAGTTCCATGTCCTTCATGCAAAGCTTGGTCTATATCAGAATACAGCGAAGACAAGCTAATAGCACTGTGTTTACCTACTTCTCTATATCCGATTAATCACCCAAAGAGGCCAAAGGATAGCCAACTATAAACATCACTAAAAGCTACTGGTTGGCACCATTTGTTTTGGTTGGGGGGCACCAAAGGAGATTGAGATTTGCTTTTGTTATTTGATAAAACATATACCAGAATTAGTTCAACCTCTTCCAATCACTGATGATTTATGAGGCTGTATTAAATAACTTGTTATAAAGGTGAGCCCTTCCCTTTTCACTTGCAGCTTGTCAGTATCATGGGAGCAAGTGGTCAGAATAGTTTTTAAAGCTACAATTTTGCCCCCATACTGTCAGAGTGTGAATGTGAATATATTGGAGCTGACAGTTTTATATGTAAATAGACACATACAGGCATACATAGCAAAATACCATTTCCTATGCATGCAAACACATACTCCATACAGAAATTTTCTTTCCTATTGATTTTTAAGAATATCTGTGCTGTGTGCAGGTCCACAGAACTCTCAGTGTTGTCTTATGTCCTCTGCTGATGTGAGAGGAGGCACGTTTGCATATTCAAGCCTGATGAAGACAAAGGCACGTCCTACATAAATAAAAGCGATTGAGGGTTACGGCTTTTAGACCTGAAAAAACATTTCAAGCTCTGCTCCACTGAGTCCAACAGCTTGCCCGCTGGAGTTGAAACCCTTCTGAAGTGAATGAACATCCTGCGTTTGTGAGGGATATGTGATTACAGACTTGCCTTAGTCTTCTATGATTTTGCTTGCATGGATTGACACTCCACACTTGATCAGCAATGGGTTTTGGGGAACCCTGGGACATCAGTTCTGATGTGTCTGTAGTGAAAGTGAGTTCATTAGTCTACTGAGGGGAAAAACAAAACCACCACAAGAAGTCTTATATTCCACCCAGGATTACTTGATTTTTTTCTTCCTTTCAAAAATGTGTAAAAGAACTCTCTTTCCATTCCTAATCACCCTGACCAGGTAAAGCATGATTTCTAACATCATTGGGCTGGAAACTTTGGGAAGTTATTCACTAACGTATAACAGGCTGTGCAACATCTATATATGACTCCCTTGAAAGCTAATTATATATATATACAGACATACACATACCCACAAACACTGTTTCTCTATATGTTCAAGAAGTTTGGACTTATAAAAAGCACTCAGGTAGTGTTTGAAAACATCAACTGGAATTTCCATTTTGATCCTGGCCAGGATTTAGCCACCTGTACATGCATAAGCACAGAGACCACCTATGAAGCTCACACAGTGAGATTTATAATGGCAATCACCCATATTTTTCTAGTGAAATCAGGATACATGGCATTTTTGCTGAAAACAAGTACATTTAGTCTAAATTTAATCAAGTAACTATCCCCCTATTCATCCAAAGAATGTCTCTGAGAACCGAAATGTTTTTTACAAAACCTAAATAAATGATTTCCAAGAAAAAAAGAGACAGGAGATCAGATCTTCCTGCATGGCTGGTCACACTCCTTGGCCTCTCAGCTGATACTGGTGATAAATTTGTTGATAAAATCAGGAGGGACTTTCCCAGGGGAACTTTACTTTTAAAGTAGCTAATAAGACTCAAACCTCCTTACATTGCAGATCTGCTGATCCCTGTTGTCTAACTGTGGTTACATGTGCTGACTCCAGTTTCAAATGTAATTTCTTAATCACTTTTGGCTCATCTTGGTCTTTCACATTGCAAACCCAATGCAGCTGTGGAAGGATGGACCAGATTCCATCCTCCCTCACACCTCATCAACATCAATGCTAATTAAGTCGTAGATTTAGTGCCAAATCACACCCTGAGTCACAAATGGCCTCCAGACTGGGGCAACGGCTTTTGTCCTTTACTTGTCAGTGCCTGGCATTATGTGAATCATGGAACATGTCTGAGGTTCCTACTGCAACAGAGCTAATAAATAGCAACATTATATGAATCAAGAAAATTACGGTAATTTTTTCAAGCACAACATTAAGACTAAGGTCAGCAGGCCAGCAGTGTGTACAGTGTTCTGGAGACCCGGTCTCCTGAATGTCCAAGCTGGAGAACAAGTTGGTGATTTTCCCTGTCCTTACACAAATTAAAATAGAGGAGTGGCTCATGTTTACATGTCATCCTGTGAGCAGGGAATCACTGCCAGGTCTCAGAGAAGGCTATGTGACTACTGAGCCTCACTGCTATCAAGATAATTCTTCCCTTCAATGTACTACTCTGCTGCAAGCTGCTTCTCCCACTCTGCAAGGCTTCCTTCTTCAGCAAAACAAGTGAGCTGCTCCATTAAATGCTTCAGACTTGTGATGCCTTTCAGGGTTTTGTTTAGCTGAAGCAGTCAAGTTCTCCTCCCACTACAAACCTGGCTCTTCCTCTCTCTGTGTCTTTCTCTGCAGTGTTACTTGAGTCCCCAATTTTAGATGCCATAATAGCATGGCATAACTATTTAGTTGAACACAATCACACAATTGTGTGACAAGACAAATGTAATGTAGAGCACAGGGGAAATGTGATCCTAGACTCAGGGCATCCATTCTGCAGCAGAACAGTTGAGAGCTATGTGGTTTTCGAAAGCCAGTCTCCTCTTGACAATTAACTTCAATTAATGGTACACTGCACTAAGCAGAAAATAAAAACTATGCCATTAAATCCTTCGATGCAGGCTAAAAGCGTTCCAGTTTGGCTCTGAACTACCCTAAAGAGCCTGTGTTCATATTACATAGTTATAACTTTACAGGCCTAAAAGAATATGATTCAACAGTCATTTATGCTGTCCCCTGCATCTGACAAAGCTTATGTCTGCAGTTTTAATCCAAGGGAAAATGTACCTGGAAGTGATTTGGAGCCTGGAGGAGGGACAATACATCCTCTCTAAATAATAGTTTAACATCCAGAGAGTACAGAACTATGTCCACAATCCAACTCAATGATCCAGTGCCTGTTGCCCCTCCGAAAAGCTTGTCTGAGATGTCCCTTGGAAAATTAAATCAATTTTGCTAGAGCATTTCTCATGTGGGAGCACAGAGTCCTTCAGATTCACCCAGTGACTACTGTGAAATTTTCATAACAGGTTATTGCAACATTCATCTTTTCCAGTTTAATTACTAATAACCTTGTGATGCACCTTTTCACTTTTTGCTTACTTTACTGTGAGAACATGTGGGCTTTTCTTGCTTCTTTTTATTGACGTGTACAACAGATATAATGATTTCTCCTTATGTATTTTCTGTCTGTAACACTCAATTAATGCTTTTGGCAGTTCTAAACAGGGACTAGTACACTTATTATCTCCTCGGTGCATCACAAGCAAGCAACATTCCCTCATCATTTTGAGATACTTGTGCATCACTGGAATCTTATGTACTCTAGTACAACAGTAGTTTCATTCTATAATGTGATAGAGATTAACAGCTCCGTAATATTTAAAGTTCCTCTAAAAGTCAAGACAAACTGTACTTCAGGTTAACCATCAATCACTAACACAACTTCATTTGGCCCTAAAATATCCAAGCTGTTTAGAGCTTTGCTTCCGAAACACATGGTTTTCAGACCCCAGAAGAGAAATATGAGCTCAATACATAAGATGTCAAACTGAGATAAAACCCGCTAAGGTCTACAAAGCCTGCTGCAGAAATGATAGCTATCTTTGTCAAAATCCCAAGCAAAAACATGTACGTCAAGTAAGATTGTTGATAAAATATGAATATCAGGGTAATACTACGTTGTGGGTTAGTTTCAAAGAATTTTTTTTTTTCCTCTGAGATGCAAAAATTATCTAAAATCTTACAACCCATTTCTGAACACTGCATTTGTAAATTTTGATGACATGCGTAGTTTCCTTCTATGGCAACACATAACTACAAAAGACCTGTTTATTAAAAAGTATCTGTGAGTTTCTGTGCTTCACCGAGAGATTTGGGGTACTTAATTTTAATTCTAATTTGTCTGACATTCTTTACATTCGTGCCCACAAACCTACAGCTTTCTGGCTCTGGACATATCATTATGAAAGATGTAAAACCTGGAGATGGGGCATTTGATTTCCACAAAGACACCATCTGCCACAGCATAATTAAAAGGGCTTTGTCTAAACAATGAGATGGTACGAGGCATTACTGAGTCTCAGCACCTTGATATACCTCCCTGCAAATAAAAGTTCAGGGAAAAATGCCTCTGGAGTGTCTGAGAGTGATTTGAAGCTTGGAGGGGACATTACATCCTCTCTAAATCATGGTTTAATGTCCAGAGAGTACAGAACCATAAGCACAGTCCAGGTGTGTGTGTTGAGGGGGATCAGGATTTCTGTTCTTTGGAGGGCTGTTCTGAGATGCAGCTAACACTATTGTCTCAGAGGATCCTCATGTTAATCCCAGTCCAAACTTTTCCATGTTCCCTACTGTAAATATCTATCTGGGATATGATAAGGTTTTTTGTAAGCATTTCTTAAAGGTTTATTTGTTAGGCATTGCTTGTCAACTCAGAGTTGTACAACACAAAATACAGAAAAAAGCACCAGTTTTTGTTTCACAGATAATGCAACTGAAGTCACTGAACCTCAGTCTTTATGTATGGGAACAGATTGTATTCCTAGCCTCAAAGTGTGAAAAAAAAAAACCACTGACAGCTAACTGATATTACGTGGGAATAGCATGGCTGGAGAATTGATTACTTAATTGCATCAAAATGAAATTTATTTTAGACTCTTTTAATTTTTGATTCTTAGACTTTAGGCTATAGTGTTATGAGACTACTTGTACAAAATTGCAGTATTCCAGCCTGAGATAGATAATACATTATCATGAGAGTTAAAAAACCAGGCCAGCTTTGTGAAACCCATCTACAAGATGGGTCAGAAGGAGGATCCAGGGAGCTACAGGCCTGTCAGCCTGACCTCGGTACTGGGGAAGGTTATGGAGCAAATCATCTTGAGTGTGATCACACAGCATGTGAGGGACAATCAGGGGATCAGGCCTAGCCAGCATAGGTTCATGAAAGGCAGGACCTACGTGACTAAGGTTATCTCCTTCTATGACCAGGTGACTTGTCTAGTGGATGAGGGAAAGGCTGTGGATGTAGTCTGCCTAGGCTTCAGTAAATCAGGTATTGTCTACCACAGCACTCTCCTGGAGAAGCTGGCAGCCCATGGCTTGGACAGGTGTACTGTTCGCTGGGTATAAAACTGGCCGGACGGCCGGGCCCAGAGAGTGGTGGTGAATAGAGTCGAATCCAGCCAGCAGCCAATCACGAGTGGTGTTCATCAGGGGTCAGTGCTGGGGCCAGTCCTGTTTAACATCTTTATTGATGATCTGGATGGGGGATTGAGTGCAACCTCAGTAAGTTTGCAGATGACACCAAACTAGCAGGAAGTGTTAATCTGCTTGAGGGTAAGAAAGCTTTACAGTGGGATCTGGATAGTCTGGATCAATTATCTGAAGCCATTTGTGTGAGATTCATCCAGACCAAGAGTCGGGTCCTGCACTTTGGTTGCAATAACCCCATGCAATGCTACAGGCTTGGGGCAGAGTGGCTGGAAAGATGTGCACAGCAAAAGGATCTGGAAGTTTTAGTCGACAGCTGGCTGAATATGAGCCAGCAGTGTGCCATGTGGCCAAGAAGGCCAATGGCATCCTGGCTCATATCAGAAATAGTGCAGTCAGCAGAACTAGAGAGATAATTGTCTGGCTGTACTTGACACTGGTGAGGCTGCACTGTGAGCACTGTGTTCAGTGTTGGGGCCCTCACTACAAGAAGGACATCAAGACCCTGGAGCATGTCCAAAGTGGGGCAATGAAGCTGGTGAAGGGTCTGGAGTACAAATCCTATGAGGAATGTCTGAGGGAACTGGGACTGTTTAGCGTGGAGAAGAGGAGGCTCAGGGGAGACCTTGTTCCTCTCTACAGCTACCTGAGAGGAGGTTGTAGTGAGGTGGTGGGTCGGCCTCTTCTCCCAAGTAACTAGTGATAGGATGAGAGGTAATGGCCTCAGGCTGTGCCAGGAGAGATTCAGGTTGGTTGTTAGGAAAAAAATTCTTCTCTGAAAGAGTGATCAGGCATTGGAACAGACTGCCCGGGGAGGTGATGGAGTCACCATCCCTGGAGCTGTTAAAAAAAAATGCAGATGTGGCACTTTGAGATATGATTTATTGGGCATAGTGGTGTTCAACTGATGGTTGGATTAGATGATCTTAGACGTCTTTTCCAAACTTAATGATTCTATAATTCTATGATTCTATGAATTTTAGGCACTAGATCTTACTCAGAAACTACAAAAAGTACAGGCATCAGGATGGTCCTACCCAGGCAAAAGTCACTGAGTTCTGCTGTGGAGCGCAAGGAGAGGTGAGAGCACTGAGATGCTTTCCATGTGCTGAGAAAATATGGAATAACACCCCCAAGCCTTTTCAGGATATAGTTAAATGTGCCTGAAGTATTTTGCAACAACATTTTCTGTGCCAAGACTAATTCCTTCCAGGTTCTTGAAATCCTGCAGAACACCCCTCCTCATCCTAACCAGAGGTTTTTCAGTGCAAGGGCATCCTTCCCCTTCTCCCTGCCCTTTCCTCAGTCCTTCAGTCCTCTAGATTCATTGGGATTCTTCTCTTGGCTTTCTGGGTTTCCTGGTCACACTGACTTGGTCTCCTGTATATCTGGGTAACAAGCAGCAGTAATTAATGTAATTGTGATATGTCTGCTACTCAAGAAAATATGAACACTTCCATCACCTCTAAGCCTTGCTGAGATTCGGGTTTTCACTATTGCTTCAGGTTCCCACTTTGAATCAGTTCATAGATCTTCACTAAATCTTTTTTTTGAACTTGCCTAACCATTGTAAATATCCCATTTTTTGTTCCTTGAGGAAGCTCAGACCTCATTTAGACCAATCAATTTTTTGAACATTACAAGACATTTTGTCTGAGCAAAACTCAACATGAGACTGAATAAGAAATCCAAGATTTGTCTTATGTGACAGAAAGGACATGTCCCATTCAACTGTTTTGATGATTCACCTATGAACTGTACAAGTGTTAACACATCCTATTACTACAATGTCCCCACTCCCACTTGCTTGTTTGCTTTACCCACCTGTTGCATCTTGCCTTTAGATTGCAAGCTGTTTGGGGCAGGTACTTTGTTTACTCTGTATATGTTGTACAATGTCTAAGTACGACCCAGTTTAGGCTCCCAGGGTCTTCTGTAATAAAAAATAAAAGTAAAGAACAGCAGAGATAAGCAGAGTCAATAGTTAGGTACTGATTAGTTTTAGGATAGGAACCTTTAAAGTGTATTTTAGATTTTAATAATAATATAATTAAAGTGTGATAATAATCTTAGTTTAAAATCTGATTAGAATGTAGACATCTGTTGTTTTTTCTTCTGCAAAGTAGTTGAATGAGGTCAGCATTTAAAGCTTTCTCTCCACCCTTCCCTGCAGTCGAGGGTTGACCTCACCTTGGTTAACGTAAAAGATAAAAAAAACAATGTCTGGTCCCACCAGCGTCTTGCAGTGGGAAATTAACATGTACTAGCTATCCATGGGTGAAAATGCCTGAGTGTTTCAAGGAGGTGAAACCCACGTGTGAGAGCCTATGAATTGTTTCATTCGTCTGACATTCCTTGGTTTTCACCACACAAGTTGACTTTCAAGATGAACTCTTCTGTGGTTGCCTTTCCTGCCTATTATCAGGAATTTGTAGGCCATTCCAAGGGTGCTACCAAACACATATCTGCTGAGAGGTAAAGATCCTAGCATGAGCTGCATTCAAGCCTTTGCCCAAGAAGAGACTCATCTGTTGTGCTGGTTTCCTCCAGCGTGCATCTGTTTGAACAAGAGTGTTGTTCTCTGTTTGGCAATACGGTATTTAGCAGGTACTAGTCATCAATCAAAGCATTATCATTAATAATCAAAGTGAGACACTGGAAGAATGGGAAATTAATCACAAGTTGCAGGTGAAGCATCTCAGTGCAAGATGAGCTTTTCTGCATACTGAAAAGGAATTTTTATTTTCTACTAGCCTTTAAAAAGGAAAAAGCTCTTTAATCCTCAGTTACATCAAATCCCCTTTCCCTGTAAAGGCAATGGTGTATGGCCACACTATTGCTAAAGGGTGCAAAATTCTGAGTGGTACAAAATGTCCTCACACATTGAAACAGGGACACTATTTCTTTAAGCATTAGGAAATCTAGTTCCCACTGCATGGCAACATGATTTCAATAATTTCAGGGATCACTGTGACTGAAAAAATCCACTGTAATTATTGTCTTTCTTCTCCCTGCACAGACCCCTCAACAGGTAGCAAAAAAACACCAGTGATTAAAAAGACAGAGCAATTACTTTGATTTAGGCTGATTAATAAGATTATCAAGATTATTGAAACGTAAACTATTCAAATGGAAGTCCTTCTCCACATATAAACAAGCTGAACTTACGTCACTGATAATAGCTACTTTTTGTTACCCTCTGTCCTGAAACGGAAAATGATTCATTCTTTCATTATGACAGTTACAACCTGAATATCTCGCTGAACTAATTGACGCTTGTCTTTGCGTTAGAAAAATCAGTGACAGAGAGATAGTGTTTGTCTTTCTTCCGTTGTCTAAATACTTTTTCTTAACCAAAGGCTATTTTACTCCTGTAACTGAGGAACATAGATTCATTCAGACTGAAATCAGAACCAAATCAACATATACCCACATTTAACCAAGGAGCATTGAATATAGATTTCAGAGCTTTTCAGTGCATAAGTAACAACGAATCTGTTCCTGGTAGAACACTGATACATTTTTAGGAATCCTTATTCCTCCAGTTTTTATCTCAGGAGGTTGTGTGGCACTGGCTGGTGTTGTAGGATGCTTAGAAATACGACAACTACAGTCATGAAAGCACGAAGTGATGGTAACTAGCAAAGGACTTTGAAGATATTTAGTCATTTACTATACCACCAGCTGAAAAGAGTTGGACAATATGCGCATGATGCAGTTGAGACAGGACTCTCTTTCCACAGTAAAAGCAATTTCAGAACTCCAAGATCTTTTTTTTTTATTTA
>VXAV01010161.1:40031-97046 GCA_013399715.1 Alectura lathami | reverse complement strand
CGGCCAAAGGAAATTTCAGTGCCAAATGACCAAAAAATGGGGGGGAAAAAAAAAAAAAAAATCTTTTAAAAACTGTGGGGAGCTGACAGGGTAAAGCCACTGCTCAGGGTCTGGCTGGGCATTGGTTAGTGGGTGGTGAGTAATTGCATTGCGCATCACTTGTTTTGTAAATGTATAATTATATACATACATAAATACATATTTTTTAAGTTATATAAATTATATTTTACATTATACAAATATATATATATGATTGTCTTTACTGTTATTTCTCTCTTCTTTTTCTGTCTTAGTGAATAGTTTTTATCTCAACCTATGAGTTCTAACTTTTTCTCCTGATTCTCTCTTCTATCCCATTGGAGCAGAGGGGGAGAGGGAGTGAGCTACAGGCTGTGTGGTGCTTAGCTTTCTGCTGCATTAAATCACAACGGACCTTTATTTAATCATTTCTGCACTAAATTCAATCTTGAGATCTGGTTCTGCTCCCAGATTGCCAGACACGTCTTTCAGTGGTGAGGACATGGGGAACCAGGTCTGCCCTGTGCCCCTCTGTCTCAGTCCCAAACTGAATATCACCCTCACCTTGGAAAACATCTTACTTTTGAGAGATTTAGAGAATGAAAGAAAGCTCCAGACTTTATCCTAGAAGGTGACGCTTATGAGGGGAGTATGGGAATGTATCTCTTTTAAGGCTGTCTTAAACCTTTTGTCTGCTAGTGTTAAGAGGGAGCAGAAGCTTTCAGTACTTTGCAGAGTACAACTGACACACAAAATAGGTATGATTTTCAAAAGAAGGACAGGGTTAGAAGAAAGGGAAAAGTAATTCATATTTGGCATAAAAGCTCCTTTTCACTTGAGCTGAAGTTTACTCAGTTGTTACTGCTACATAGAAAACACATTGAAGTCTTGTTCTATTACCTTTCTAAAACTCATTAAGACTTTCTTGAAGCTTGTGCTAGTACTCACACATATATATACTCATGTCTACTCATGTCTTTTTCTATTGGATTTTTTTTTAACTTAGAACTCTAAATTACTTCTGAAAAATGCAGTTCATGACACACTTATACTGCCAGAGACCCTTGAAATAACCATTCATCTGTTTCTATTGCAATGACCAAGCAATGAATGCTGCAAAAAATTTATGAAACAAAAATGTGATCTTCCATAGCAATCAGTTCTGTACTTTTATTGTTCTGAAGACTTTTGCTTTCCTCTGTAAACTATCTGCCTTTAGTACACATAGGTGTCCATCAATCTTCTTATTTTACCATTTATTGCAGTCATATTTTATATAAGAAAAAATCTATAGCTAGAAAAATAGCTGGTTATGTTCTTTTTTACCCCAATCTTTCAGACAGGCAAATGGAATATTTATTTTGACAAAAGTTTTCTAATGCTTTATACTAGAGACAGACTTCATAATATTCTGCATCCATTTTACCTTTATTTTATGTTGGAAAAGTACTAACAGTAGGTATTACAGAAGTTTAAGTAGGTAGAGAACTGCCAGTATGGTTTGGACTTGCATTGATTTTCCTGTGAAAACTGGAATACTGATTCATATTGCTGCAGTTCTCTTAATTCAGTTTGTTTGACCTCAGCTGAGGAAATAAGATGGACCTTAACATCAACAAAAATCTATATCATGCTGGTCAGTTAAGCCACAGAATTCTTGACATACCATTTCTTTCTTTGTTGTTTGAATAGAATTTCAAGTACAAAACTGAGGGAGATTTTCACATGCATGTGGATGGAACTGGCATTTTCTGATAACTAGTTTCCTCATTAGTGACTGCATCGGTGGCTCCTGAGGGCCCTGCAAACAACAACCAGAGGGAGAAAGGAAAGGGATGGAGGAAGAGTGTTTGTTGTTATTTGACAAAATTTCCCCTGATGTAATGAAATAATGTTAATATTTTTCCTGTTGGTCGTATTGGGAATGGAGTGATATAAATTGTCTTACGCAAAGTCATAGGAAATGTTATCATTCTAAGTAATTGCGGAAGTAAGGAGTCTTGTAAGCTGGTTTGATACACAAGTCTTGTTGTTCAACCTGCCAATTGTGTGGAGCAGAACATGCTTAACAATATGTTCTAAGGGTTTACTATGTAAAATTGCTGAATATTTTTCCTCTTTTTTTGTGTGTGTTACTGCACACTTGCTTGCAGATATCAAAACGAAGGGCAAAAGTACAGCCAAATTCTAAGGAGGGTGTTGTTTGATGGAATCAATAGGTCTACAGGTCTTGTTTATCACTTCCAGTTTTCTGCCTGAGTTTGGTGGGATACAGCTAGACTCTTTTTAAATCCAGCAGAGCAGACATTTTTAAAAGGAAATGTTATCTAAATAAATAGTTTGAATGAAAAGTGTTTTTGAATTTTGAAAAAATCCAAATTAAAAAAACAAACAAACAAAAAAAAACAACTCTTATCTTTAGTATAAAATTCATTATAATGTCCTGATGAAATCTGATGGTGTTATGTACAACCGGTTTGTCTTTATTAGAATCATAGAACCATTAAGGTTGGAAAAGACCTCTAAGAGCATCTGGTTTAGTTGTCAACCCAACAAAACTATGCCCAATAAACCTTGTCCTTAAGTGCCACACCTGCACGTTTCTTGAACACCTCCAGGGATGGAGACTCCACCATTTCCCTGGGCAGCCTGTTCCAGTGCCTGAGCAGTGTTTCAGAGAAGTTTTTCCTAACATCCAACCTGAACCTCCCCTGGTGCAGCTTGAGGCCATTGCCTTTTGTCCTATCACTGTTACCTGGGAGAAGAGGCCAACCCCAACCTCACTACAGCCTCCTTTCAAGCAGTTGTAGAGAGCAATAAGGTCTCCCCTGAGCCTCCTTTTCTCTAGACTAAACAGTCCCAGTTCCCTCAGCCACTTCTCATTGTGTTAGACAATGTCTGATCCTTTAATGTGTGTTTCCACTAGAATCATTACAGCTACTGTAGAGTTCCACTTTTCCACATGTACACCTTTTTTTTTTTTTTTTTTCCAGAACTCTGTAGAAACTGCCAGGGATTTTTCTTGCTTAAATATTTGCATGAATAATTGCAGCTACTGATATTTTTCAAAGATCAGTTCATCTCACTGTGATTCTACTTTGAGATTTGCGTACATCCATATGTATAAGGTATCTGATTTTCTAAACTCACTGTGTATTATCTGGGTAACTCGTGAGCCTGGATGACTTATCAAATTGTTTTAATCTTTGGATGAAGCCTGAAATGAATTATACAATTCAGACTGTTCATTGTTATAACAAAGGAGTACAGTGTGAGATATGATGAATCAAGCAAAATAATGGTTTGGTTTTATTACCAGAATTTCTCAGAAAGTTTGGTAAACATCTCACTATGAAGTGAGAAATACAGCTTTAATTGCCACATGCTATGCTTGTTGGTCCAAGTTAGGAGTGGAGCAGAGCAGAACTTGTCCAGCAGGAGCACAGTGGAGAGGATGTCCCTACACTATAGCTGTGTGTCAGCAGGCACCATGGCACCATCTACACCACCAAAAGTCCCGTGCCAGGGTGGGAGGTCCTTCCCAGGGGATCCTGTATCATTTCTGCTGTTCTGTCATTCAGAAACTTTTAGTTGTAAGGCAAGACATTGTCTGGAAAGACAGATAGGGTAGAAATAACATATTCTGGAGGGGATAGGGGATGTGATTAATTTTCTGTACACTGCAATAAACAGAATATTAATGTTTGTTATCTTCTAGCAACCAACTCTTGGGGTTAGCTAAAACAGAATTAAGACTAGTGTATGTGAGGTATGAAGAATAAAAATCAATAAAAGGAAAAGTTTGGAATATGGAAACAAAAAGAAAAACTCTTGCAAAAGAACAAGGAAATTTTAGTTGGCTGTGTTAAGTAGACTCTTCTCCCTCCTACTAGTGTAACAGAATGACTGTTTATTTTAGCCAACTTTTTCCCAGTGTATCTATTTTTTTCATCTCTTCAGTTCTAGCAGCAAATAACACAGGATCATGCAATGATCCTCTTGCACATGATTTTCAGCAGTGTTCTGAATTCTAATAAATGTATTATTTCTTCCCACTGAATTCTATTATTGCTTCACTTTTTTAAACAACACATTTCCAGTAGCTTTTTGAGAATCTTCAAAAAGCTTCACATACTTGAAAAACTATCCCATGCTCATTGGCTTATAGAGCTTTCAACACAACAATGTTAAGCTAATGATCTAATTGGAAGGATTTTGAGAAACTATTTTTAGGATTTCCTTAACATTTTGAAGTGTATGGAAATGCATGGGAAACATTTTGTCTGGGTCACTTTGCTGCACACAAAAAGCTCCAACTCTCCATTCTGAAGAGCAACTAAAACATCGTTATTTGAGGAAAAGATCCGAAATTATTAGAATGGAAATATTCACTCCTTTAAGAAGACAAATGCAAAATGAAAGCTCTTCCCTCTCCTTCCCCACCACCACGCCATCCCATGCCATCCCATGCCATCTCCCTCCTCTAAAGACAACTTGATTTTGTCCACATTGCCACTTTAGTTATATGATTTTTAAAAGGTGGTCAACAGTCAAGTTTTAGTAATGTCTTTTGAATGTAAAGGATATTTCCATGAGGGAAGAAAAAATAACTGAAATGTGTTCAAAGACATGTAGGAAAACTAATTTTTGTTCATTTATATCCCTAACAACATTCTCATAGTAGTTATATTAAATAAACTGTAAGGAGTTGGGGAGGATGAAGGAAGAAATAGTTCTGTCTGTGGTTTTTCAAAATATCATTATTCTTTGGATCTCTATAATACAGGCCAATGTTCTTTGAGGAAAAAAAAAAAAAAAAAAAAAAGGAGTGGCAGACCTGTTCTTTGAGAATCCAGTTTTATTTATTCTTCAGCCTAATCTGGTTGTATGTAGACAATGATCAAAAGAAGGGAGAATAATTTGCAGTGTTTGTTTTCCGTGACCTTTTCTGTTACACTTATGGAACATTCAATGAGGAAACTGAGAAGAATCTTTCTTCTTTACTCTCTTCACCCCTAAACATGCAATTCAATATAAAATCCATTCTTCCAGAAAAATGAAATTGCAGTGGGGGAAAGAGAAATGCTCTTCCTAATGTCATCTTAATAGTATGCCATTGACCAGATTTTCCATTATGTATACAAGCAGAAGACAATACTATATGGTATCAGGTGCCATTGTCAATATTCCAGCTATATGAAACAAAATATTTGATTTAATTTTCCCTATAGTTTATACCATTAGATCTTCCTTGCTATCTTGGAGAGGTAATGATCTCTTCATACATATCTTCAGTATATTTATATTGTTCTGTCTCTGCTCTGTGATAACCAAAAGCTCTGTAGCAAAGACAGTCAGGAACACAGCTCAAGAATATATGCCTGTAAAAGCATTAACGGTTCAGTTTAACATCAGGGTAATGTGCTCAAATAGACTATGAGTTGCTCAAAGCACAAGAGGGCAATCTCATATAAAGCCAGAATGCCGTAAATAAGAATACAGTTAACTTTTACTGCAAGAGGATGCATCTACTTTTTATTTGTCAGCCTTATTTTGTAATGATATACAGGTTACTTGTATAATAAAGTTCCAAAGACAGCTTCACCTTCATTCATTTACAACATATTTTGAAGGAAAAAAAGTGGCTTAAAATAAAACTGGAATACTTTTGAATGTTAGAAACTAACTTTTTTTTTTTTTTTTTTTTTTTTTTTTTTTTTTTTTTTTAGGGGGGGGGCAAAAATTAACACTTTCTTTTGGACTGTAAAACTCTGACTAGCTGTAATCAATATGTCATCTAAAATAGAAATACTGCAAACCTGTAATACATAGTGACAGACTGTCATAAAGAGGCAGTGGTACTGATGTTGTGATCAGGACCTGACAACTGAGTTTCATTAAAGCAAAATATATATATATATATGTATTCAAAAGGAGAATAATCTTTTCATGAGCAAAGATGGGTATTAAGATCAAATCCAACTATGATTTCTTTGTTCCTGTCATGTTGTCATGACTTCTTCTGTCCAAAAAGATGTTAGGTGTAAGAGGATAAAAAAAAATTTCAGCAAATCTTATCATCTCTATTGCCTTGTCATTTCTTTATTGATGATAACTAAGCTTCAGTCAGAAATGTGGAAATATTCATGAAATAAAACTCTATTTAACCTTATGAAAGTATCTTGCAATTTCTGAGTAATATGTGCTTTATTATTATTTTGGTGACTAATCATTTTTCATTATTATTCTTCAGATAACCTTAGGAGAGATAAAAACAGATGTGCTTGTGAGATGATATGCTATATAAACCTTCTTTTTGCAGTAGTTTAGAGTAATAAGAGATCGTTTGTTTATCCTTATCCTGTATAGTTCATAATAACGCTTGTTGTATTGATGGAGAATAACAGGTAAACCAAAAGTCTCTAATTTGAAAATGAGTCTGATTGACACCTCTCAAAAAAAGACAATATTATTTGAGGAGGTTTTTCTTCCTAAAGAATTCTCTTAATTGATAGTTTCTCAAATAATCTTGCATTTTTTCCTTTTGCATTAATATCTGAGATTTCCAAGGTTAGCTGTGGACAGCAGTCTATGTCAGGTGAGATTAATTTCTTATTGTTCATGTTACTTAGATAACAAATAAAAAGGTTTGTCTCTAGATTAAGTCGCTACCCTATATTTTCCTCAAGAAATTCATATTCCCCCAATAATTTTGAGGGAAAGCCTGTCACCTCTGGACAGAATTTCATCTAAGATATATGGGTAAAGATTAATTTTTGTAGAAGAAAACCACTTCACAAACTGTATAATAATGTTTTTCTAAACAGGGATACTTCTCTAAAGGGGAAGAACTTTTTGTCTGTGATTGAAAAAAAATCTTTTAAAGAGTAATTATTCTAGAATAAACGAATACATTGGTTCTCAGAAAGTTTTTCTTTTTTTCAAAAATCTTTCTTCCTTCAACCGTAGCATCTTCATTCCTCTAAATCTACTGGTTAATATGGTGTTCAGGAAACAAGGCCATGCACCTGAAATCTTCCTACAAAATTTGATTAATATATGACTCAGACCAAAATTTTTTGTGTTACCAGTAGTATCCAGATGAATTGCCATGCTATAGTGTAACTAATCTGTGGGAGCAAGTTTTTTCCCTACTGCAAGTTAGCAAAAGAAATACTGCTAACTTCAGTCCAAAAGCACTGTGAGCTAAACATTGCAAGACGGGGCCAAAAGGCTCAGAATGAACACTCTGAAATGAAAGAGGACGAAGGTCACTTTACAGCCTGAGTACTGTTGCAGAACAGGAAAATCATGAAAATCCTCTGCCAGCACAGTCCAACAGGGCTGCTGTGGGATAGCTGTACTTCCCCCAAAAAGTGCTGTCACACCATTTAACTAAAACACTGGCACATCACATTCAGACTAAGGATCCCTGAAGACTGTTTTGCAGCTCATGCTGTGTCATCCTGCACAGCCTACATGGTTTATCGTGAAGTAGAAACATGCTGCTGGGAGACACTGGTGCTTTATGAATTTGCACGCTGGGAAGATGAAAATGCAGAAGTGGTGGTGGGAAGGACACAAAAGTATGGTGGCAGGGCCATGCAGCGAACAGCCCTGGGCTGTCCACTGGACCGGAGATGCAATCAAACAACAATGTCCTGTACAAGGGGAAGGACAGAGGGCAGGAGCATCAAGGCAGAGGTTGTGCTTGGAGGAGCCAACAGCATCTGCGGCAGGAAGAGCCAGAAGGGTGTTACCATATACAGACCTGCACAGAAACCTGGACACAACGGGGATAACTCAGAGGAGACAATGTTTCAAAATGGCCACACTGATTCCCTCATCTCTAAAGGGCCACATAACCACAGAGTAACAAGCCCGGCAGATAAATCTGCAGTCAGAATAAATAAATATGACAGCATTTACAATGAAAACCTAGCAAGAAAGTCAATAAGAAAGAGAATACATTGTTGTCCAAAGTCTCTGGCTTACAATCAAAGTGAAAAGATCTGCCTGCTATAACGCATCATACATACTGTAGTTCTATTTATTGGACACTGAAAATTAGAGCTGGGTATAGTACTCCCTTTAGCTGATAATCTTTTTTTTTTCTAAGTGGGATTTCTCCATAACTGGGAATATCTGAAAAGCACTTTACTGTCCATAGTAAGATCTCATTATTATTCTGGCCCTGTAAACATTGATGGCTGACGACAACAATCCCTTGGTGTAAGCTGTTTTATAGAGTTGTATAATATTATTGATGTTACTAAGGGAACAAGGAGCAGGTGGATACACCATCTGTCATTGCCACCTAAATGACAATTTACAGAAAAGTTTTAAGAAGATTTTTGTTCAGTACAAAGTAATAGAAGAAACTGAATGTAAATTCTGTGAAATAATTGCTGTTAATCAAGATTTCTTTCTCTGTGGGTTTCTCTTTGTTTTGTTCTGTTTGTAAATAAGATTGGAGATAGAAAGTACATGCCTGATAAACATGAAGAAAACAAGACACGAAAAATATATATCCTCTTAATTTATTATTTCAGGATTTAAACATCAATTGTGATATTTTATTGTGCAGCAGTGTTGCTTCTCATCAGGACAAACTTGGAGACAAAGGCTGGCTACAGACTGAAGAACAACCTTGACATCTGCTTATACATGCCGACTTTGTCACAGCTATGCTCTGAGTCACCCGAGTTAGCCATTCTGCATGTTCCAGGTTTGGCTTTTCCTATATAAAATGTCTTTTTGCAAAATAAGTAATAAGTACTCTGTCCAAGCCTGAAAAATAATTAAGTTTAATCAAAATCAAGGCTGCTTTCTTAAAAGTATGTTGACTTTTAAAAGTATTTTAATACTACATCAGTATTGGTAGAATGAGAGGAAACGTATGGTAGTAAAAGGATGCTGGAGTGGATGGGTCTAGCATGACTTCAGTAATGAACATCCTGGAAATGAAAAGAAAAATCTTTCCATTTAAGTGTGTTCTCTTTTCTTCTTTACATGTTGTCTTGCACTCAAATGTTGTAAAACCTTTGAAGTTTTTCATGCGTACAATGACTACCTCAGTAAAGTCTAGCCTGTGCTGTGCACTGCAGCTCTTAACTAAAGCAGATGCATGTACTGGTGAGAAAAATGTAGTAGGGAGCAATCTATACAGTTAGTCAATTCAGCAAGAATTCTGAAGTTCACGTATTAGCCATGAATCTTTCATGGCTAAGACTGCTCATATAGAAAACACATGCATTGTATCATTTATGAAAAGACTACCAATTCATGATTTTTGAAATTCTTCTCAAATTTTAACAATTGTTCTTTCTATTAATTGAAAATTTAACTTGCTTTCAACACGAGTGATGAATCTGCAGTTGTCTGTTACTGTTTATTGACATTGCCTCCTGTTACCTTTCCTTTTCATCTACCATTCCAGCATTCCTTGGAGTGAAGATGAAAGACGCGAGGCATAATCTCATATAGAGGTTAGGGCAGGCAATAGAAGAAAATGTGAGAGATACCAGTGGAATTTCTGACTAACATGTTTAAGGAAAATGCGGAGTTCTGCACTGTCATAGCTCACCTTGGCAGGATTTTCAAAAAGTGGGAAGAACTAATTGGGCTGCTTTTATTCCTTCCAAGACATTTCCACCAGTGAAGAGAGCTGCAACTCAAACTGACTCAAAGGGACCTAAACAGGTTGATGGCTTACAAGTAAGCAGAGGATGCTGTTTGCCTTTCATTACTCTCTTGAGATCTTAACATCTTAGCAGACTACCTATTTTGACCTATCAGAGAAAAGCTAGTCTTCTGAAATACCTTGTTGTGGGTATTTCAGACAACTGAGCCACACACAGATGCTTGCTTACCGTCATCTGTGGGATATGGGAGAGAATTCTCAAGGTAAAAGTGTGAGAATTCGTGTGCTGATAAAAAGACAGTTTAATAGGTAAAGGAAATGTTGGGCATAAAAGCAAAGCGAAACATGGAATTCACTCACCGGTTCCCTTCTGCAGGAAGATGTTCAGCCACTTCCAGGAAAACAGGGCTCATAGTGTGTAATGGTTTATTGAGAAAAGCAACACAGATTGGTTTGTAATCCTAATATGACAATGGTCTGTAGTCCAGGAAAAAAAAAAAAAAAAAAAAAATTGTGCCAAAGATTTCATTTTCATGCTCCTCATGCATCCTGCTGTAGGAAGCAAAGATTTCAAAACTACTCAGCTACTCTTTACTCTTCAATGAAACAGTATTTCTGAATTATGACTCATCCTAAGGAGATTTTATGCCTATTTTCAACAGGCTTCAAAGGCTACCAAGTTCAGAGATTGTGATTGAGCAGGGACATTGAAGATGGAAGAAAAAAAAAACGCCAGAAATAAATATGTCGTATGGAAACCTTTCTCTGCCACCCTCAGATTTTATGGAAAACCTGGAAAAGCATGCATTGAGCAGTGGCCTTGTATTCAAAAATTATCATTCACCTGGAGTAGTAATTACAGTTTTGAAATATACAATTGCATGTAGCATAAATTCATTTGAAGATGTGAATAGAAGCATGCCATGGAACCTATAAGAAGGAAATTATAAATGCAATGAAAATAATTATTTGTCACAGAAAATTGCACTACGAAGACCAGGGCCCCAGGCTCACACATGGTTACTCTGGAAGAGGTCAAGCTGGGAAAAGGGGACTAGCCTTTCCATTTAATTTGAAGAACATAAATGAAAGGAGTTTTTATTTAACAAGAGAAAGAGCTCTGTAGAAAGTGTTACTCATTTATGAGGAAAAGGGTATTCAAATTTTGCCTGATTTGAGGTAATTATTAGCTATGACTTTTTTATCCTGAGGGAATTCTGGTGCATATCATGCAGCTACCACTTTGTCACAAGGCTGTACTGTGACTGCAGCCTGAACTGGTGCTCTGTCCCACTGATACAGTAGAGAAATGGAAATTTAATCGGTCCTGCCTAAAATTTTTAAAATCGCACTTATGATAGAGCTCTGTAGACTTTCTGGAATTGCATGCACTGCACTGTAAAGGGGATTAAGCTCTTAAACAGCCTGGCCAACATTTGACCTGAAAGCTGTTTTCTGGAATATCCTGCTCCTGTGTGTCTGAACACCCTAATATTCAGCGTGCCTTCCAGAGGATTCTGCCACAAAAACAAACAAACAAACAAACAAGCATGTAGTTAGAAAGTGGGTGAGTTACAGAGTCCTTTCATCAGATGCTGGTCAGGCATGTGGGGAAGTCTGCAGGGTAGGCTAGCAGCAATGGAGGTGAGGAATCCTGCAGGTCCCAGACAATTGCTTGTAGGTAGAACTATATGACTGGGTTTACAGACCCCAGAGGGAAAGAAGATCTCTGCATCTACTCACTCCATCTAATCTGTCACCTGCAGTACAGGGCAGAGCCTCAGCTTCCAGGTTTGTAAACACTTGGAAGCTCAGTAGTTTGAAGTAATGCTGTTGAACCCTCAAAGAACTGAGGTTACCCAACTTTCCAGTTTGTTCTCAGTGAAACTGGATTTTTATGATTCAATAGGACTAAATGTAAATCCCAACGATGTGAGTAGTACCGCTAATTATGCTGATTTCAAGGAGATATGGGGCATTCTTGGCCATATCATAACACGAAAGTCAAATTAGAATGGCTTAAATGGCCTGCAAGTCATAAGGAATGTGAAGATGGTTCATGAACTAAAAAGAAAAAGAAGAAAAAGTAGAAGCTAAACTCAGTTTATTTGCTAATAATTACCTTCATTCTGTGTCATTTACCCGGTCACTAATACATGGTCACAATAAGATCCAGAGATGATTTGTATTGGTGTCATCAGTGAGCTAAGCATGAATGTATGTGCTCTGATGTAATTGCTGTAATTTATTGCTGACCTTTTCCTGGTAAAGACTACTGAAGAAATCTATTGAAATATAATAAAAATATGTGTGCATATGTACATTTATATATAGAGATAGATATGTGTATGCATGTGTATTTATTGAAATAGAGGATGTGGCTATCAGTAAAGATGCCTTGGGAGTGTGTAGAACTAGTNACAGTTCTATTTTGCCATTCTAATAAAATCTGTTATTTCATCCTATTACTTTATCACTTTGTACCTTCACAATGTGTTTCCTCACAATTGAATAATGGGATTTGTCCTTCAGTGGAGTAAAACAGGCACTCTAAAAATATGCGATTTCAATATGAACCTATTGATTGCACCTTCAATCTAATGTTAAAAATGTCTTCAACGTTATGCAAATGTTCTTTTTTTAATATCAGAAAAGTCTTTAAAAAATTCTAAGCATGTTTAGTTTACTTATTCATTGCACATGTAAAATAACTTCTGTTTCAGTGTTGTACTTGAAACGGATATCCATAATTACAGTCGTGCTGAATCCTATTCGCTAGTGGGATCTAGATCAAGCTAAAAATTATGTGTGTCTTTCGCTTAAAATTTTCTGTCTGCTTCACTGCCAAGAGTCTCTAAATTGTACTTCATATCTGGGAGAATGTGCAAGTAAAAACACAAATCTACCAAGAGAGAAGAGAACGCCTTTGAGTGTGGAAATTACTCTAGAAAAATATCAGCGAAAATAACACAGTACACGCTGCAGAGATATGCAGATGTAGAGGTATTAGCATTGTTTGATAATATGTGGGTTATTTTACATTGTTATAATAGTTGCATAATTTATATTTTAATATTATTATGTGTATTTCACACTAGGTAAGTACTAGATTCCTACATCTTGATGGTACCTCGTCACTCATGTAACATATACATATATATATACATATGGTTACAAAGCATGATTTAAACAAATACAGTAAACCTCTAAAAGTATACATAATTCTGAAATAATTCTGAAAAACAAATCATCATCATCTTTACGTATAAAATTTCGTGGTTCTGAACAGTGGTATTTTATCATAAATCCCATATACAGGAAAAACTGCATTTAAAGATAAATACTTACTTTCTTGTGCTTTCCTTTTTCTGATAATGCCTCTGCTTTAGACATTTTCCGTTCAATTCCTTACCAAAAACAGCAACAACAACAACAAAAAACAGAAAAAGGGATTGCGACCTATCTGTAGTGAGTGAAGAAGCATATTAACACTAGAATATTTCCTTTTTCTTGTGACTGCAGTAGTCTAATAATCGTTTACAGTCCACAGATATTACTGTGTTTCACTAGGTATTTTTAATAACAAGATAAATCATACATCCTGGTCCTCCCTCACTATAAGAGTAATACATCTATTCATTTTATTATATATGGAAGATAATAGATGGTAGAGCAATGAGTAACAAAGTATCTGGAAATGCAAATATATTAAGAATTATTTTTTTCCTCACAGCTATTCTAATCACACTTGACATAAAAATATTTGTAAATATTGTGGACATTAAAAACTCTTTTGTTGTTGTTGTTGTTTTTCTTTTATTTTCAGGCTCTTATACCCATTAAGATTGTCCTTTAAAATTAGATCCTAGCTAAAGAAAACAGATCTTTGAGGTAAGCGTTTTGATGAGAAAAGAGGAAGAGAGATCTCATATAAAAGAAGATGAAAACAGTATAAAATGATTTTCTAGGAGAATACCTCTTCCATATCTGTGCTGTAATCTCCCATCCCCTTTCAGAATGCCCAAACTCATTAGAAATATAATTTTAATTGTCTGTGCAAATACTTGAGAGCAGTACTGGTAGAATTTTCTGGTTTTTCTTTTCTCCACACTCCCTTCAGAGATAATCTCTCTGTTGCGTCTGCGGCTGGTGACATCTGGACTATGGAAAGACTTGTACAGAATCAAACCACTTGCCTATGCATTTGTAAAACAGAAACTGACAAATAAGGTATGAAAGTAGGNAAAAAAGCTAAAATAAAATTATAGTGTGAACATTGGAAAAGCCATTTTAGCTTATTTTCCTTTGAGAATATCCATAGAGGAAAAAAAGATTTTCCAATATGAAGTAATACATTACATACTCCCCATTGCATACCCTGCTGAACTGGGTAAATACTGTTAGTACGATATTTAAAACGCATCAGGATTAGGTAATTTTAATATTACATTAAATGTTGCTGTCCAAATTCTTCCCAGATGATATCTTTTTAATTTTAATGAAAGAGATATCTACTAGTGGAACAATTTTGAAACTAGAGAAACGAAAAGAGGTAAACAGCATGTTCTCTAGCTCCTCCCTGCTCTGACAGGTCAAAGAGAACTGTTTCCCTCCTCTTTTATATCAAGGCTCTGAAATGAAAATATAGGGGATAAATTCTTTCTTCAAAAGAGGAGGGAATGACCTGTGACTCAGATGCATTAAGCCTGACCCTCAGCTATTTGTGTTTTTCGATCATACCACAGAGCAAAGGTGAGACCCAGTGTTAAACACAACATCCTATGGATACCAAGGAGCAGATGCTCCAGAAATTTGTGCAGCAAAAGCAGTGGCAAGTTTGTACCACATCTGAAAGACAAGTTCAGAAATAGGCATTGGAATATGCCTATAACTGATGTGGAAAAGAAGCACCTCAAATTCTGAGCCAGAGTGCAACAGCTTAAACATACGTATTTTCGAAGACAGTGTAATTTGACTTCAGTTCTTCCACCCAGTTTCCCTTATCTTCAGATATTTCTGTGATTTGGTGTCAGTGAATTAGCTGACATGTGAGTCAAACTCCTATGCAGATAATAGGCAATCTGACACCTAAGGAAATGAAACTCAGTATCTGATTCTGTATCAGTTATACAACTTACAGGAGAATTGTGATTATTGAAATATTATATAGTGGGTGCTTGCTGTCAAATATTCAGTAGTCTAGTTGGACTTGAGTCTAGGAATAAAATGCCAAAAGCAGAGGAAGCTCACTTCCTTTCTCATTCTCTTACGCCTTGAAGTATTAAGCTGCTTGATGAAACACACATTGATCTCTTTAGTCCCATGTTTGCAATGGAATGTGAAACAGCAACTGCTTTTCTTCAGCTTGAAATGTTTGTAACTGCAGAAGTTCTGCAGATGGCTTCTATTCATTTGTTGCAGCAATATCTGTTTACCTGTCTGGTAAGTTGTACTGCTTCAAATGAAGGTAGCTTACAGGAACTTTGGCTTACAGGATCTTTTCTCCTGGTCTGGCACATTGGTGTGATATGATTAATTATTTCTTCTCTTCTGTTTTGCTTTATTTTCTGGCTTTGCTTTCTGCAAACCAAATCTCTTGTCTTTAGTTTATTCATGTTTCCTGATACAGTCCAGACTGCAGTCTTCAACTCTGAGGGCTCTTAAATAAAAGGGGCCTGTGACTACTTCCACAGACCTTGTTTGTAGGTTCTCATTAATGAAATACAGGAACAGATTAAAAACTCACAGCCAAAAATGAGCCAAAAGTTTCAATGCTGTATGATACTCTTCAGCAATTATTTATGTTGTGGCTATCTCAGAATACCTGCATGGAGTCAACTTGCAATAACGTTGTGTTTAGCATGAGCTGGGGTTAGGAAGCCACATGTAAAATTAACTTCTCTTGTTAATGCTATCAGAATGTCATGAAGCTGTCTTTTCAGTTTATGCAATTTTAAAAGTGAGTGCAATTTGCCAGGCATCCACATATAGTTGCATCTGGCTTTTAAAGTATTTACATATTTAATTACTCTTAAAAACAATAACAGCAAGTAGGGGCCTGTCACTTTAGCAGAATGCTTTGGGGTTTATACATCTCAAGGAGAGGAACCAGTTCATGTTGATAAGTGACTGCAGTGATGCTATTTGGGGATTGTAAAATTGTTTCTCCATCAATCATTTTATCAGATATTTCATTTTATTAACAAAACAGTCATTTTCCTTTTTTTCTGCTTGCCATCTCTTCAACGGCCATCTCTGTAAGCCCAACCTGATTAAGAAATCTTATGAGGAAATCCATGTGGTGAAAAAAAAAATACACACTTTTTCATATTTCATAACATCTTTTTCTGAATCACAGAATCACAGAATCACAGATTTTTCCTGATTTCTTCTTCTTTTTCTTATATTTTGTTTGCAAAATTCATTTGATTGCAAGGATTGCCTCTAAGAGAGTAAAGCAAAAACTGTTGGTGTTAGGTTTTCCTGGGTGTTATTGGCTATAAATAACTTTATTAATTTGTCAAGTGTTTTAGGGCAGATTGGGGGTGGGGTTAGTGTCTCTCCTTCCTTAAACATTTCCTAAACTTATCAGAAGCTTCCACAGTCCAGATGGCAACATCGGATGGTGCTGTTCACTAAATGTGGGGACAAAGACAATAACCTTCTGGCAAGAACTATTCCTAATGAGACACAGTTTAAGAAAGCCATCCAGTCCTTCTGCTGTGGTACTTCAACCTGAGTGCTCTGTCAGATAGAAAGCGCACGGGTGAACCATGAAATTTTTCTTGCACCTTGTGATAACAGAAATGAGCTACAGTTAAGTCTATGTAGAAACAAAATACTACGTATAATAATATTTTTAAAAGTAGTCTATTAGTGTGTCTTAGGAAAAAAAGATCTTGAATTGTGGAAGACAGTAGACAATTGGGAGTTTGTGGTGGTGTAGGTCTGATGTTGAACTTCAAACTCTCACACACAAGATATCTGCAGATAGTATGGGCTAGTTGAATATTTTGATAACATCTGGAATAAGAAAAAAAGGGTTCGTTCTTAATGCATTAATTCACAAGGAGATGTGACACAGAACTTTCTTTTGGGAGGCTGACCACATGTTGTGGTTCTTCATGTTTAATTGTTAGACTGGAGAACATGGGATGGATCTTGGGGTTCCTGAAAAGAAGAACTTAAAAGAGTTCCCCCAAAAAACTGATGTCAGAGAGAGGAGAGAGTCTTGAACAGAGAAAGCTGAAGATCCTGGCTGAAGAAAAGATCAGATAGCTGCCGAGGGTAGTGCTGAGGGCAGAGAAGTGAGAATGGGAGATCACCAAGTGGGGTCCCAGCTCCAATCTCATTGGTGCTTAAATAGTCCCAGCACCCAGATCCACCCCAGGCCTGACTGGCTCAATTTCACCTGTGACATATTGAAATACTATTAAAAATTACAGGTCACATATACATTTTTGTGGGAGTTAAAACATATGTGCTTCTATTGTGTATGTCCCTAAGCTTTCACGTTCACTATGAAGACATTAGCACAGAGAAACTGAAACTACAAATCTGCATTCCAGCTTAATTTTTCTTTGAGTTTAGTCAATATATACGACAGAAATCCTTCCTTTGAAGCTGTATTTTGTTCATTAGAGCCCAACAGTACAAAATAGTTACCTGCTTCTATACAACAGCTCTTCGTAAACTTGAACTGCAAAAAGTATCTTACAATGGCATCAGTCTATGTGGAACACTTTTTTCTTGTCTTCACATTTGGTCTCCTGACTTCGAGGTCTTTCAATATATTTATCACAACTCTTGAATGAGTGTACTGATGAATGGGAAAATATTGTATCTTTCAATCCTGTATTCTCTGATGGTGTTGCAAATTAAAATTTTTGCAATTTATTAGTTTAATGTAGTTTGTGTATGCCAGACGGGCTTTTAGAAGACCAGTGGGAACAATTTCTCAGCAGTTTAAGAAGGGAAATGTAAAAAAAAAAACGTTCTTCTATTTCTGCGTGACTGGGCTTGATGTAATAACAGTTTGCAGCCTGTGCTTCCACTCCAAACAGAACTCAAAGGGTGTTATCAATATACTACTTAGGTCTGCTGGAGACAATATTGCTAGTTAGATTAATTCTGTATGTATATTTTCACTGCAAATAGGAATTATATTTTATCAAATATTCTGGCACACAATACATAAATCAAATAAGTGTTTGACACCATTTCATCTTAAAGCTCAAGGATCCTTGGATCAAGTTATATTTTGCATGGAATAGCTCTAGCTCATGTTACTGTTAAGACAGACAAACAGATCTTTGGTATGCAAATATACCAAGAAGCCACAGGAATTTCTTGAGAAACACTACTTCAATTTGATTGGTGTGATCAAAGGGCTGCCAAAATCTTTCTTTTACTGTCTTTGAAACGCCAAGGATTATTTCATTCTTCGCAGAAACAAGGACACAGAGAGCCCTGCAAAAGCAAAACAAACCAGGAAAGAATAAATTGCACATGGAACTGTGCCTGGGGATGGGTAAGGACCTGACTGAGTGTTTATGGTCTCGGATGAAAGGGAAAAGAGATTTAGGAAATGTTACAGTGGGGCTTTGCTACAGGCCACCTGACCAGGAAGGCAGAACAGATGAGGCCTTCTCATCCTCATATTCACAGGCCGTGGTCCCCATAGGGAACTTTAATCATCCCCTTTAATCATCAGACAACTACTGGAGGAACAACACAGCAAGGCATAAGCAATACAGGAGATTCCTGGAGTACGTTCCTTCTTCTAATGATAGAAAAGCCAAGGAGGAGAGGTGTTATGCTGGACCTTGTTCTCATTAAAAAGGAGGGGCTGGTGGGGAATGTGAAGCTTAAGGTAAGCCTTAGCTGCGGTGACCATGATATGGTGAAGTTCAAGATCTCTAGGGCAGCAAGGAGCATGAACAACAAGTTCACTGCCCTGGAGCTGATTTTGGCCTCTTCAGAGATCTGCGTGGTAGAGTACCATGGGATAAAGTTCTGGAGGGAAGAAAGCTGGTTTATTCGAGGATTGGCTCCTACAAGCTCAGGAGCCAAAATCATCCCCCCCAAAAAAACGCCAGGCAAAAATGCCAGCAGGCCTGCATAAATGTACAAGGAGCTCTTTGTCAAACAAGCACAAAAAGGAAGCCTATAGAGGGTGGAAGGAAAGGCAAACAACCTGGGAGGAAGACAGAATCGTTGTCCAGGCAGCTGGGAATCAAGTTAGGAAAGTTAATGACAAATTAACTCAATCATTTTGTCTCAATGACAAAAGGAAGACATGAGAAAATGTGGGACTTATGCTGAAGGAAACAAGAGACCTCGTTACACTTGACAGTGAAAAGGCCAAGGTACTGAATTCCTTCTTTGTCTCAGCCCTTGCCAGCTAGACTGGCCTTTAGGTACTCCAGTTCTCAAAGGCCAGGATGGGAGGCTGAAACAATGAAGTTGTGTCTTTGGTGGAAGAAGATCAGGATGTAGAATACTTGGACAAACAGGACATTCTCAGGTCCATGGGCCCTGATGTTATGCATTCATGAGTGCTGAGGATGCTGGCAGATATTATTGTGAGGCCACTCTTTTCCTGGGCTGGAAACATGGGTAACAAGAATTCTCCATGCTGGAGTCCGAGACAGATCTCTGTGAAAGCAAAAGAATATATTCGCTACCCGTCAAAATAGGAGCTCACTCACTGGAAGGAAAGTAGATCACATGCTTTCAGGAATAAAGAATTTTCTAAAAATGAAGAGATTTAGATTGAATGAGTTCCTTTGAACAAACATGCATATAGGAAAGTCTTCCAGAACGAATGCTGGTTCCCTTGCAAGAGCTATATATGTCATTCATTTTTATTTCATCTTTCCCTGTTCATAATAGTAACTAAAAAATAAATAAATAAATAAGCCTCTCTAAGATTTTGAAAGGTGTACTTGAATTATCTATTGTCTAAATGCAAGTTTTACAAATATAGCTGTGCACTATGCAATAGATGTTGCTCTGACAAAGACGCACATAATTAGGGCTGAACTCTGTAACAGAAAAAGCATACAATCATGGAGAGACTACTACATTATGTAAACATGTACTCTGAAAATCTGCAACACTATAAGAAAGAAATTTTGTGGAAAATAAAAAGTTATTTTTGTGAAAAGTATCTGGGCACTGACATTGTACCAATAGTTGAAGGATTAAAATGTTTAGCTATTCATTATTTATATGTTTTCACACTATGTTTTCTTTGTTGCATGTCACATCAAACACATTAGTATCTTTCTAAAGGTAATATATGTGCACTAAATGTAGCAGCACATCTGGAAAATGTGTTTTTCTTGGGAAAAACAAAAAGAATATAAATTAATATTGGAGCAAGTAATTATTTGAAGTATTTTCTTTTGGCTTTAAAATAATTTCTTTAGTTTGTGCTCCGATATTCATATTTCAAGGTTATTGAAACAAATGAAGCAAAGCTCTGCCAATGTTTTCTGCAAAAGAGGAATTCACCAAGAGAAAATATGCTGCTTTGGATATGCCCTCATGTATCAAAAATTCAAAAGTTTGATTTATTCTTTGGAGTTATACACAGTTTCACTGTAATTTCTTTTGATTTGATCTATCCTATATAAGTTTAAATTCTAAATCTGACTTATTTAATCAATTTGAAGGTACACATATTTTGTCATAGCAGGAAACCTACATTTCATGTAATTTAAATTACTTCTACTTATTTTAATTTCTATTAAAATTTCAAAAATGGAAAAAAAATATTATTGGAAGTTTATGATTGTATTTTATTTCATAGTATTTACAGGTGCATCCTGGTATTATCTCCAACACATTATGACACAATCTGGGCCCTGAAATGCTTGGAGGTTTTTTTTCTTTAAAAATGCTAATGCACAGCTGGTGCTTAGTACTGACTGAAGCACTACTACCGATTCTTTTTTTTTGAGTTCAGTGTAGTAATGAAGCTGTATGTGAATTTTACCCAAAAAAAAAAAAAAAAGGTAAAAAAATAAGAATTTTGAAGGGAAGTTACATGTTTTGAAAGTTTCCTTAAAGACTGGCTTTCATGAACCAGCATCAAGGTTTTTAATGTTTTAATTTGAGTGAAAACTGCATTTGTCAGAAAACAAATCAATGTTGACAGTACAATCTGTATCCTGTCTTCAGTGACATGTACTGCAGACACTATGGTGATCTCTTCATTTGAAATGTTAACCAAATAATGTTGGAGTAACTTCTAAGAATTTTAAAAAAATTGAGATAAAATCTTTGATTTCACTGAAGTCAATGGGAATTAAGATTATCTCTTTCAGTGTAGATTTGTTTTCTTTCCAACAGGCTCAATAAGACTGCTTCTGGAGATTAATTTCCTCAATTAAATAACATACAGATAATTTTGAGTAATGACTTTCAGAAGACACAAATACAGAAAGAAAATATCTTCTAACTGGTTGTCTTGTCACATTAACTTCTGTTTTACAAATCACTCCATGTTTCATTCTCTGGTAATAGTCTTTAGTTTCCATTGTACATAACAGATTTTAAGAAGAAACTGAGGTTACTGAAGTATTAACAATTTTTTTTTTTTTTTTTTAAGTGATGCCTAGAGAAGTACAGAAGAAACCAAAACTAAGAAAATGTTGAATAATTGGCCTCTCTGAACACCTGTTCAACAATTTTTTACTTGGTCAAGTTGTAAACATTCATTAAAAATCGATTATAAGATTGCTGTAATTCCAAAAAGCACTCTTCAATTGTAGTCTTTATCTTCATCACGTAATGTGCTGCTCAGCTTCCCACTGGTACAATTTTATTTCAGGAAGATTACTAACATATTCTTTGATACTTTTCCAGTTGTAATGATAGTATATCCTCCATAATGTGAGTTCATAATTGAACATTTTGAAAAATGCCTTCCAGTTACTGTTCTTGCATGGTGTTATGCTTTGTAACTATGGCACATTGTGATCATTTGTTACCTAAGCAAGAGAAACCCAGGTTATCTTTTGTGTTTTTATGTGTTGTGTTTTGTTTGTTTGTTTCTTGTTTTTCTTTATTTTCAATGAAAGTTAGAGCTGTTTGAAATGAAACTGCCTATTTTCCAAGCATAATTGGAGACATATGTCACAGCAGGAATTAGCTGAGAATTTTAAGGTGTGTCTGGACAGGCTGCAGAGCTGGGCAGAGAGGAACCTGATGTGGCTCAACAAGGGCAAGTGTAGAGTCCTGCACCTGGGGAGGAACAACAGCATGCAGCATTACAGGCTGGGGGCTGGCCTGCTGGAAAGGAGCTCTGAGGAGAAGTGCCTGGGTCTTCTGGTGAGCAACACGTCGTACATGAGCCAGCAGTGTGCCCTTGTGGCCAAGAAGGCCAATGGGATTCTGGGGTGCATTAAAAATAGCATGGCTAGCAGGGCGAGGGAGGTGATCCTCCCCCTCTGCTCTACCCTAGTGAGGCCTCATCTGGAATCCTGTGGGCAGTTCTGGGCTCCTCAGTACAAGAGAGGCATGGAACTGCTGGACAGAGTCCAGTGCAGGGCCACAGAGATGATGAGGGGTCTGGAACATCTCCCATATCTGGAAAGGCTGAGAGAGCTGGGGCTCTTCAGTCTGGAGGTAAGGAGACTGAGAGCGGGTCTAACCAATGTGTATAAACATCTGAAGTGCAGGAGCTGAATGGACAAGGCTGGCCTCTTTGCAGTGGTGCCCAGCAACAGGACGATGGGCAATGGGCAAAAACTGGAACACAGGAGGTTCTACACAAATCTAAGAAAAAGCTTCTTCACTGTGATGTTATCAGAGCACTGGAACAGGTTGGCCAGAGAGGCTGTGGAGTCTCCTTTTCTGGAGGTATTCAAGACCCGTCTGGATGCTTTGCTGTGCAACGTGCTGTAGGGAAACAACTTTAGCAGCGGGGTTAAACTAGATGATCTCCTGAGGTCCCTTCCAACATCTACAGTTCTGTGATTCTGTGAGACGAAAGACTTACATTCCCCAGACACATTATTCTGCATCCTTGCCTCCTGGAAATTCCTCCCAAGACCCCTATGTGAACATTAAATAAGGGAAAAAGGAAGGTACTTGCCTGGACAGGATTCAGAGTTCAACCTAAAGGTTTTTTTAGATAAGTCTAAGCAATATGTGTTAAAACTTATAAAATTAACTTTGTTCTTCTACTTGAGAGCTTTAAAATATCATTTGAATTCAGTGAGAAATTAGGCCTCTGCTTCTGCTTTAAAGAAGCGAGGAATAGGAGATACACAATGATACAAATACTCTCATTACTTGTTTCAGGAGCAATACTGAAACAAGTCTTGTCCTTGTTTTGCTAAATCAGAAACTAAATCCAGCTTCTCACATTCTGATAAAACCAGAAAATATCAGGTATTGGTCCTCTTTGCAGGTGGAGTTTTGCCACTGGTTGTATATGCCAAGAGACTGGCTTATTCAATTAGAAAGACTCTACGGAAACCGCTCTGTGATACAAAAATAATACTGTTTTGTGCATCTCTCTGTCTTTGCAGTATCTAGGGGTCTCCTTGCATAAGTATAGGCAATTTGTCATAGCAAAAGAATTGTGTTACAGAGGAACTGCTTTCTAGTGTCTTTTTCAGGAATGTCTTTTCTCTTTCCATTCTGTCTCTTTCTGATAGTCTCAAAGAAATCTATATCATGATTGCTATTTCTGAATTGAAAAAAAAAAAAACTATAGTTCAGGGGATCATAAATACCACAATGGACCAGAAAGAGAATGATGATCCCATCCATAATTCAGTCCAACATTGCTGCTTTATAGGTTTTTTTATCAAAACCTTATTTAATTTCTCAGTTTTAAAAAAGTGACTTGAACATTGCAGCACTGTAATCTGAGAAACAGGGAATTACCTTTCCTGTGATATGTTTTGAAACACACTACATGCCCTTAAGTGTTATTCCACATAGGGTGGATATAAAATCACATATCTTGTGAGTTTAGAATTTCAGTCCAGTTTTGTGAATTTTACTTTTTATTTAAAAAAAAAAAAAAAAGAAAAGAAAAAAGACATTATGTTATAAAAGTCTACTATTGTATTCCACACAATTAATTATTAGGAACCTCTTCCTTCCTCACACGACTGGGTTTGCTTTAGTGGAGCTGATTGTTCTTCTCTGTTGTGTAAGTGAGTACCTAGTGGTTATTCCCTTGGATATCATAGAGAGTGAAAGTTAATTACCTTTATTGTCTGAACTTAGTGCATGCATTGACAACTTGTTGGCTGTTCTACAGATAATGATCTCTTCATACTGCTAGTACTTTCAGTCAATAACAGAATATACACAGGCATGACCTCTTCCACCAAAATTAACTGTCCTCAGCCCAAGGCAATGAATATTCAATTGTTTTATTTAAAGTAGAACAAATCAAATCTGAGATAAAGAGAGAGATCTTGATCTGCCTCTTCCCTTTTCCTAGAAGACGGAAGAGAACACTAATCACTGAATCACTGATAGTATAGTTTAAGGGACTTAATAATCTTTAAACATATGTATATTTTGTTATTTTGAAGGAGATACTGAATATATATCAACATAACATTAGAATTAAGGAATAACTTCACCATCATTTATACCCAGAGCCTTGACTACTGTAATTCACTGCAGCTACATTTACTGTGATGGAATTATTATGATTTAATACCATTTGAACATTCATCTCTGAAAATTCTGTTACCAAGTGGGTTTCATTTGCATAAAAGAAAATTTGAAAAGCTGAATTTCATGCATAACTACTGTTGATGTTATGCACATTGCTTATCAGGATGCCTAAAAGGGAGATTGTAGAAGCCCAGTCCAAAAGCCTTAAATGAAAAGGCTGAGGGACCAAAGTTACAGCTGAAAAAAAAAAAAAGATTTTTACCACACAAGCTAACCTAGAGAATGAACCTGCCAGAAGGAAGGCAGGAGAATTAGTTACGTATAATTGATTATCTTGAAATCATCTGGGATGAAGTTTAAAACAGCCTAATATGTCTGTATCTGTTGACATCTTCATATCTCTAGGCAGAAGATAGACGGAAGTGATAACTGCTAGCATATTGTTTCTTCTTTGAAACAAAATAAAGAGAGAACTATTTGAGAAACATGATTTGTATATTATAGATTTTAATTGCTGAATGCAAGGTCCAGAATGTGTAATCATTTTACACATGAGTATTGGAAAGGAATTACACGGAGTATTGGAAAGGAATCTGCATCGCTGACTATGGTTTCAATTTGAGAAATCATTTCAAAATGAGAGCGGGGAGATTTAGACTAGATACAAGAAAAACATTTCTTACACTAAGGATGATGAAGCACTGGCACAGGTTGCCCAGAGAGGTGGTGGCTGCCCCGTCCCTGGAGACCTTCAGGGTCAGGCTGGACAGGGCTCTGAGCAACCTGACCCAGCTGTGGATGTCCCTGTGCACTGCAGGGGAGTGGGGCTGAATGGGCTTTAAAGGTCCCTTCCAACTTGGATGGTTCTATGATTGTCTGTTTCTAAGAATTAATTAGTTTCTTACTAAGTAGGTCTTCATATCAGGGATTAGTGACTTCAAAAAAAAATATATTAGTATCATGTAATTAAATTAATATTAGGCAATGAAAAGTTATGGACCTCGTGGGACTAGAATCCAGCCAATATATTGCCTGGGTTTTGCAAAATATCGTATTTTGGAAGAAACTTCAATTTTATTTCTCAGTCTGTTGGTTTAACTGATTAGTGTTGCTTTGTCACTGGAATAATTGTACAATTTGAAGATTGTATTGCTTTCTTCGCAGATGTTGTTACTTTTTATTTATTTATTTGTTCCTAATGAGAAAAAAGAAGAGAAAGAAGAAAAGAGTCCAATTTTGTGGTTACTTCATTTTTAGTTTTAGTGTGTAAAAATAAATAAAAATAAAAAATAATAAAAAAAAGGATAGAAGCAAAAATATTTCTAAAGTTTCATTTATTTTCCTAACTGTTGTCATTGATGTTAGCTGTGAGGTTTTTACAGACCTGAGGGAAAGAATTACATTGAAAGATTTTTTAAACTTATTTATAAGATGTCTTTTTTCTATAAGACATTTTTCATTCATAAGTGATCTTATAAATGAATATCATAACTTAACTGAATAGTGCAAAAATATTATTTTGGTTAATTTTCCTCCCAGGTAATACCCCTAGAATTGACAGCTCATCCATTTTGACAGTTTTCCCTACCACAAAGTTATCTTTGGAAAAATATGAAATATTCTAAAGTTATTCATTAAAATTCCAGGTTTTACTCCTTCTTGTAATGTTCAGGGCCTTGTTCACAAGTGTAGTGTTAGGAAAGCCAAAGTCTATCTGCAGTTGGAGCTATGGGAGAGGATTAGATTAAGAAACACTTTAAATGGAGATTCACAAGTCTGTGGGAGCTGAAGGGGTGCACCCCTTCAGCTGAGGGAACTGCCTGATGTCACTGTGAGGCCGCTCTCAAATATCTTTGAAAGTTCATGGAGATTAGAAGAGGTTCCTCAAGACTGGAAGACATCAAATGTCACACATCTTCAATCTGGGCAATAACGAGTACATACAAAACTACAATTCCATCATCTTCACCTCAATCACATTGCAGGTGATGGAGCAACTAATCCTGGAGACCTTTTCCAAACACATTTAAGGACAAGAAGGTGACTGGGACTAGTCAGCATGGATTTATGAAGATGAAATCGTACCTGACCATCCTGATAACTCTCCATAGTGAAATGACAAGCTTAGTGGATGTATAGAGAAAATCAGGTATTTTTTACCTTGACCTTCATAAATGTTTCATGGCTGTCTCCCAAACATCTTTAAAGTATGTTAAATACTTGAGTATGCGATAGATAAACAGCAGTGATGCGGCCTGGAAACTGTCATAACTAATGGGCTAAAACGGTCCCTCCCAGTCTCTAACATTCTGTGATTCTGTGATTTTCTGATTCCTCATAAATATGAGAAATTCCACTGAAACATAAGGATATATTGTTATACACTCAGGTGTTTGACCACTGAAAGAGGTTGCCCAGAGAGTCTGTGAAGTGTCTGTCCTTGAGGATACTCAAAATCTTACTCAGATACAGACCCTAGCAATCTGATCTAGATGTCCTTGATTTTGTGAGGGGATTAGATTGGATGACTTCCAAATGTTCCTTCCACCGTCAACAGTTCTGTGGTTTTGTGCTTTTATGAATGATCTTTATCTGAAGGATTATTTCAAGTAAGACAACTACCTGAGGGTGCTCAGATTTTTTAGTTCTAAAGAATTGTACTCGGTAAGACATTCTGTTTGCCTTACCTGCTTTCCTTCAGTCAGAAGCACAAAGTAGATTCGTATAACATATGTATTGTCACAACAGGTTCTGAACCAGACAGCAAGCTTGTGATTTCATATTCATGCAACACATACCTGTTCATTTGGGTAAGAATTTATGCCCTGTTACACATGAAAAGGCATTAAATGATATAATCTTGAGGCTTGGGCATACTGTGAGGCACCCTTTACTCCCCTCAATAAGACTCTGGTGAATAAATGAATCTAAGTGAAAAATGTTTGCTTTAATTACATTCTTCAGCTATTTTTTTTTTTTTTTTTTACATTTAAACTAACAGTTCATGTCTTTAATGTCTTTAATTTCTGTGCTTATGCCTTACCTGAAAGACAAAGCTATTTTCGTCTATTTGAGGATTAAGTATTGCATTAAGTATTCAACTGATAAGGCAGAAGAACACTTGGAGAAATGGCACATGTGATCCTGAATGGTGTTGACTAAAATGGAAAATTCAGTTCAGATCTTACTGCTTTCTATTCTATATTGACAGATTGCCTTTGGGGATGTATGTGTTGCATTGTTTTCAAATGACTGGAATACATAATATCTTTGTTAGGTGTTCTCCAGATTTTCCAAGCCTCTAATTTTGTTGCATAAAAGACTCCCGTAGGACATTTCTCCTTTGGTTTAGCACAGCTTCATTTGTATAATAATCGTTTCCCTAGAATATGAAAATAGTCTCCACATGCCATGTATATGTTATCCTGACAGTATACTGAACATCAAAGATGAACAGGATTTTATAGTTCACCTTCCAGCAGGGGGTTGACACAGAGACTTAATATCTTCTGGATAACTGAAATTTGCTGTTTCTCTGTTTCTGTTTAAGTCCTGCTACCGAAGCAACTACAAACACTGTTAACGCAATTGTCTGCTCACTAATCTTAGCTCGCTTGTTGGTGCCTGGCTCACAGAAATTTTTTCTGTTTTAGATATTCTTGTGGTGGAAATCTAGAGAATGAAACAGTTGGCTCTCAGGTGTATCACAACTACTTTATAAAACAACAGAATCGTATCTTTCTTCAGGTATTGAAACTTGTTTTTTTTGTTTACACAAGCAGCAGAACTTTAAAAATCAAGCTATGTAAGTTCTGTCTTTTGGCACATATTGACTGACTATCACGACCTACCCCAAGAACGACAGTGATTGAAACGTAAGGGTAACCAGATTAAAAGATTTTAGACTTAGTAAAGAAATAGTGAAGGGATTGCAGGTGAGGGCTGATCATTCCTGTTTTCCTCCACTCTTATGAAAATTAACTCAAATTTTCAGCCTGCAGAACTGTTTCATTTCAAGTAGACCAATTCATCACTGTTGCAGAGCTAACCTATGCCACCGCATACAACATCTTTTATATTTTTTCCTTCACTCATATTAATTCTGTAAATATTTTTGTTCCACCATCGACTTTTAACTAACTCTGGCAGAAAATATTTGCAATTACTGAATATAGTGATTACTAGTAAGCTATAAAAATAAGTCTAGATCTGTAGTTTTTTTCCATCCATAGGGTAGGCCCCTTACATACACTAATAACATACACTAATCAATGTATGTTTTTGGTGTTCCTATATGCTCAGTCTCTGGTATGTCTTTTAACATCCCAGGACCATGGCTATATTTCTTTACTGCCTCTTTCCTAGAAGACTGCTTAACTGCAATTCCTACCATTGGCACAGATTTAGTTACAACAATGGTTCCTTTTTTGATGGTGGTTGTGTAATTGTGCAAGGTTAATGTGCAAGTGTCTATTCAGCTGTTCTGTTGAACAGGCTACTAAAGTGGTGGGTTTATTTGTTTGTTTGTTTTACCTCTACTAATATAAATTCTCATTATTTTCTTTCAGTGATAACTATACCTTAGATCTACAGTAAATTATCAGTTCAGCTTCAGGCTTGTAACAGACGGTAGATAAGTTCGTAGAATCATAGAATTTCTTGGGTTGAATAGGACCTTGAAGACCTCTTAATTCCAACCCCCCAGCCATGGGCAGGTTTGACACACCCTAGATCAGGCTGCCAAGAGCCCAATCCAACCTGACCTTGAATGTCTTCAGGGATGGGGCATCTACAGCTTCTCTGGGCAGCCTATGCCAGTGCCTCACCACCTCAAAATAAAAAAAATTACTCCTAATATCTAATATAAAACATCCCTATTCTGGCTTAAAACCTTGTCCTATCACTATCAGAATGTATAAAAAGTCACTTTCCCTCCTGTTTATAAGCTCTCTTTAAGTACTGGAAGGCTGCAATGAAGTATCTGCAGACCCTTCTTTTCTCCAAGCTGAACAAGCCCAAGTCCTCAGCCTTTCTTCGTGATAGAGGTGTTCTACCCTTCAAGAAACGTTGTGGCCTGCTCTGGACCTGCTTCAACAGCTCCACATCTTTCTTGTGCTGGAGACCCCAGATCTAGACACAGAACTGCAGGTGGCGTCTCAGGAGTGCAGAGCAGAATGTGACAATCCCCTCCCTTTCTCTTCTGGCCACCCTTCTTTTGATGCAGTCCAGGGTACAGTTGCCCTTCCAGGCTACAAAAGCACACTGCTAGCTCATGCGAAACTTCTCATGCACCAGAATCCCCAAGTCCTTCTCTGCAGGGCTGTTCTCAATGAGTTCTTCTCCCAGTCTATACACATATCAAAGATGCAACATCTTGTATTTGGCCTTGTTGAGCCTTATTTGGTTCTCATAATTCTGTTTTTACAGCTAGACCAGGTCCCTTTGGACAGCATCCCTTCTTTCTATTGTATCAGCTTCTCCACTCAGCTTAATGTTATCTGTAAACTTACTGAGGGTACACTCAGTCCCACTATCCAGGTCATTGATAAAGATGTTGAAGAGCATCTGTCCCAAGATGGACCCTTAGGAGACAACCACTCATTACAGCCATTGACCACAGTACTCTGCCTGCAACCATCCATCCAATTCCTTATCCACTGAATAGTCCACCCTTTAAATCCATACTTTCCCAATTTAGATAGAAGGATGTGATATAGTACCATATCAAAGGCCTTGCACAAGTCCAGGTAGACGACATCCATCACCCTTCTTTTGTCCACCGATGACGTCACTCCATCACAGAAGTCCACCAGATTGGTCAGGCATGACCTGCCCTTGGTAAAGACGTGCTGGCTGTCTCAGATCACCTCCTCATCTTGCATGTGGCTTAACATAGATTTCAGGAAGATCCACTCCATGATGTTCCCAGGCACAGAGGTGAGGCTCACTGGCCTCTAGTTGCACATTCTTCCTCACTTTCTTTAAAGTGGAAGTGATATTTCCCCTTCTCCTGTCATTGGGGACTTCCCCTGACAGACATGACTTTTCAAATATGATGGAGACTGGCTTGGCAACTGCATCAGACTGTTCCTTCAGGCCCCTAGGATGCGTGTCATCCAGCACCATAGGTTTGTACGTGTTCAGTCTCATGAGGTGGTCTCAGACATTCTCTTCTCTTGCAATGTGAGGGATTTTGTTCCCCCAGTTCCCGCCCAGAGTTTCAGGGATGTGAGAGATGTGGGAAGCCTGACTGCCAGGGAAGACTGAGGCAAAGAACTTTTTGAGTAACTCAACCTTCTCTATGTATGTTGTTGCCTTTTCTATCTTCCCATGTATCAGAGGGGTCTGTCTGTTTCGGCAAACATAACCGTAGAATTCATTCTTGCTATATTTCATAACCTTCACCAAATTTAGTTTCATATGTTCCTTGGCTTTCCTGATCCCATCTCTGTACGTCTGGACGGCATGCCTGTATTCTTCCCAGACAAGTCCTCACCTCCACTGCCTGTGCTTGTCCTTATTTTCCCTCAGTTTAACAAGTAGGTCTTGGCTGATTCATGCTGGTGTCATGCCTCCTCTGCTTGATTTCTTACGCGTAAGTGAGCTCTTGTACTCTCAGAAAGGTGTCCTGAAAGAGCTGCCAGATCTCCTCCATTCCTTTGTCCCTAACAACTGTTTAACAGGAGATCCAATCCTATAATTCCCTAAAGAGAGGGAAGTTTTCTCTCCTGAAGGTCAGGGTCCTGACTTTGCTCTTTGCCAGGCCCATATTCCTTGAGATCATGAGCTCAACCAGAACATGGTTGCTACAACCTAGGCTGCCTCCAGTCTTAAACTCTTTAATGATCTCCTCTGCACTGGTGGAGTTTCAGAGCATGACGTTTATCCTGTTCATTACCAGTTTGTTGTCTTCAGTTAATGCTTTACTACTGAAGGTACTGAGCTTTATATAAATTCAGGTTTATCATTGCTGCAATTACCAGTACACAATTCTTTCCACCTTTTTATCCATTTCAATCATTATTGTTAAAATAACAATAAGAATAATAATAAGAAGAAATAAATAAAATCTTATATTTATTAGTTTTCTGACAGCATTTTCACTTGTCTTTTTTTAATCCTCCTTGTTAAATGAGCTTTAATAAGTGAATTCAGTAACAGCATCTCCCTTGCAGGTGCTGCATAAAGCTGTTTGATCTGTGCTATCAGATTCAGTCAGTTGTATCCGCATTTGGAGGCTTTATAGCCTTTTATGTTGTAAAATGAAATTACAGCAAACCATAACATAATTGTACTGTGATGGCCTGCCACTCAAAGAAGGGCTTACTGTTTGATGCTTTTAATGAATGTTTATGTTAACATAGCAGAGCTAGTATCACTGTGAGATAAGTGTCAGTGGGTGCTGAATTTTCTCTGCTTCTCAAATAATTTACTCTTCCTGCTATGCTTTACCACTGTTTCCATACCTCACTCAGCCTTCTTGACTGAATGTGTAGTAATCTATAGAAAATTTAGGCAGCCTTACTCTGGCACCTGTCTCCCTACCAAATAAAGAAATTTCATAATATTATCTCAGCATCTCACCATGCTTCTCTACAACCTTTCAGGCTTGATGTGTTTTGCTGTTATGATCATTTTTTGTCCGGGCATTCACTTTTCTTTGATCCTAGATTCATGTGGGAAATACTTTCTGGAGTGATTTCCAAATGAACTCTGTACAAGTATGTTTAGAATCAGGGCTATGTATTACAGAACTATGAACTGAAGCTCCTGAAGAACTGAATATTCTATCCCTTTGGAAAGATAATATGTCAAGAAGAAACACTTTAAAAACATATAAGTCATACAATCATAGAATTATAAAGTTTGGAAAAAACCTATAAGATCATCCAGTCCAACCATCAATGTAACACCACCACGCCCACCAAACCATGTCGCTAAGTGCCACATCTACACGTTTCCTGAACACCTCCAAGGAAGGAGACTCCACCACCTCCCTGGGCAGCCTGTTCCAATGCCCGACCACTCTCTCAGAGAAGAATTTTTTCCTAAGATGCAACCAGAACATACTCTGGTGCAGCTTGAGGCCATTACTTCTCTTGGCTGGAGCACCTCTCCTATGAGGAAAGGTTGAAGGAGGTGGGACTGTTCAGCTTGGAAAAGAGAAGGCTCCGGGGAGACCTCAATGTGGCCTTCCAGTACTTGAAAGGAGTTTACAGGCAGGAGGGGGACTGACTTTTTGCACAGGTGGATAATGGTAGAACAAGGGGGAATGGGCTAAAACTGAAAGAGGGGAGGTTTAGGTTGGCCATCAGGAAGAAATTCTTCCCTGAGAGAGTGGTGAGGCGCTGGCACAGGCTGCCCAGAGGAGCTGTGGCTGCCCCATCCGTGGCTGTGTTCAGGGCCAGGCTGGATGGGTTCCTGGGCAGTTTGATCTAGTGAGCTACTGGCTGGCAGCCCTGTCCATGGCAGGGGTGTTGGAACTAGATGATCTTTGAGGTCCCTTCCAACCCAAGCCATTCTATGATTCTATGATTCTCTCATCCTATCACTGTTACCTGGGAGAAGAGGCCGAACCCCACCTCATTGCAGCCTCCTTTCAGGCAGTTGTAGAGAGCAATAAGGTCTCCCTTGAGTGTCCTCTTCTCCAGACTAAACAGTCCCAGTTCCCTCAGCCGCTTCTCATAAGACCTGTGCTCCAAATGCCTTTCTATAAACGTAATTTCATATATAGCTGTAAGTGTCCTAGCTCTTGGAATTGTCTTTCCTGTGATCATCTTCGCAATCTTCCTTCCCAATGAGCCACCATAGACCTGGGAGTTAGATATGTTAATATTAAATGCAGTAAATAAGAATTATTTATTTTATTGTGGGGGAAAAATTTTGGTTGTTTGGTTGGTTGGTTTTTACCTAGCCATTCTAGCCTTTAGGTAGCCTAAATTAAAAAAAAAAATAAAATAAAGTTAAAAGTGTGAGTGTCAAACTGATTGTAATTGATATTAATTGGAGATCCTTATGATGGATGTCTTCTATAAACAGAAAGACTTTCCATTCTGCTTCTCTGTGAGATTCAACTCTACCATAGCAGTGTAGCAAAATACTTTACAGTTTATTATGTTTGCAGAAATAATTAATAATTGTTTATTACTATGCTGGTGTCATGGTTGAAAACAGAGTTAAGGAAGTATGAGGTATTCCATACCATATACATCACATCATGGCCCTCACCCTGCTCTCCGGGAAAGGGTGTTGCGGGGGTGGAAGACAAGGTTTTTGGAGCTATGTCAGGCTATCAGGGGTCGGGCTGGCGCAGGCAGGGGCTGCAGGGCTACTTCTGGTTCTCGGGGTCTGGGCTGGCGCTTAGGCTGGCGTGTGGGTGAGAACTTGCCTTTTCTGTAAGTTAATTGTTTTACTCCAAATCTTTTACATTCCTTTTGCTACTTTTAGTAAATTAGTTATCTTAACTCTTGAGATCTATCTTTTATTTTCCTTTCACTTCCCTCCTCCCCTCGCTGATACTGGCCACTGGCAGTATGCAGGCAGACCCGAGCTTGCTCTCCAGAGGGGAAAGGGAAAGCGAGCTACTGTTGTGAGCTATCGGAGATTTAAACCACAACAGCTGGATATTTTCAAAACAGGAAAAAATTATCCAGGTAGACTACTAATTAATAAAATATACATGTGCAGAAAATAATGAAGAATGCAGAAAAAAATGAAGAACAGAGATACATTTTTAAAATTCTTTTCAGAAGAACTTGTCTTTCTCAACACAGATTTTATGCTCCCTGGAGTGCCATCGCACCTCATTATTAGGTAGTGTAGAAAGTAAATGTTAACTTTGTTGAAGTCTCATCTATACAATGGATTACACATCGAAGAGGATGAATTACACATTTAAAAGTGCTAAATTTAATGTGGTATAATATGTATATAATAAGTAATTTTTTTCTCTAAAGAATATATTTCTGAGCCTCCTGCAGACAAAATAGGCCTTTCTCCTCCTTTTCACTGCCCACATATACTTCATAGCAGGTCTATTGGTCAAGTCCAGGTTGACCATTATGGCCAGAGCTCTCTTGTCATGCCAGTCCCACCAGTTAATTCAATATCTTTGCTTGTGCTTCTTATCTGTTCATTTTCCTGTTCCTCAAGAGCTCTGGTGTAGATTTCTGAAATATCCTGGTGCAGAGAATGACAGAAGGGTCATTAGCATGTGGTGTGGTAGTGGCCAACAATGCCAAAGTCATGGTTTTATTTGACCAGAAAAAAAAAAAAAAAAAGAAAAAAAAGAAACTAAGAAATCCTAACTTATTGCTAAAGGCATTCTGTATCTTTTTTTGTTCCATTTTGCTTGAGGATGTACATGGTGCTACAGAGCAGAAACAAAGCTCATTTTATTTAAGTGGATCAGGACATCAGGGTTTATTTGACAGCACCATACTGGGCCCTTACTTATTCTTAGAAATTCTAATAACACAGAGACAATAAAAACTGTGATTACTGATGGGAAAATTCAAACTGGCAAAGCTCAACAATGGCAATTTGTGTCCAGGACATGGAAGACAAGAAGGGACAGAAGAATTCCATGTCAGGGAATGAGGTTTCCCATGTTCATGAGGTAAGAAACAGACAGGGCTCTGTCTTGTACAATGGTGCAGTGGAGTTCTCAGGGACCATCTCCAAGCAGCAGAGCTGGGCTGGGGATGAACCCAGACATTGGGCTGAGGTCCCATGTGCTGGCACACACAGGAGAGGTACTGGGGCAAGTATGCATAAAAGGATCTGCTCCGTGGCACAGCTTTGCAGGCTCCTTGTATAACTTGTGATGGCAGGAGGTTTCTGTCCAATTGTTTATTCATTAAATCCCTTTGAAATTAAGTGCACACATGAATTGCCCAACATTGTTTAAGGTTCATAAATTAGTAAGGATCTGTTAAAACTAAAAAAAAAAAAAAAAAAATCAACTGCTTTTTCTTGTGTTAAGTGAGCCATTAGGACAGAGAAAAACAAATGATTTTAACAAAAGGAAGAGAAATGCTAGGGAGCCATGGAAAGAGCAGCTAAAAAACCCCAAAGATATTAATTAATGTATTCTTATGAAAATATTCAGTTTGATAAAGAGAAGTCCCTGAGGTAACACATGGTTTCTTGTTAAATATGTTTTAAAATCCCTAAATTTTCAAAGAAAGAAGCCTTTTCAGAATATCAGCTTCAAAGTTCAATGGATACTCAGTTTTCTACATTAATCCTAGTTTCTTTTATGTGTTGAAAATTCTGCTAAGGATATTTGAGTGCATTTGGATTAAAGTACGATTTCTTTCTTTTCTTTTCTTTTCTTCAGTGGAAGAAATGCCAGGAGACTCTATTATTCATATGCAATGTTACTCACATGCAATCTAGTCAGAAATGCCCGAAGTGTAGATAGTAGTTGCATGTTGCATCAGCGGATGTTAGCAGGACTATTAGCGTAAGAAAAAAAAAAAAAATTCAGTGCTGCTAAATATTCATGTTTGAAAAGTTCCTGAGATTCAAACTGTTGGAGGGTGGACAGGTTTTCTGAGAAACTATTACTAGCCCAGTTTTCCAGAGCAACCTTCCAAGGGACAGTTTCAAATGCAGGATACTAGCCTTCAGGAACATTTTTCTGTGCTTCCTTGACACTTGCTTTCTTTATATGCACAGCAAGAAACAAACCTGCAAACATTTCCGGATCTCTGCCACACAAAGAAATCAATAATTTCTTATTAGTTTTCTGCTCAGCTGTCTGGGGAATTGTTTATATGGGTACCATATAGTAAAACATACTTTCCTTTCCTGATTTTTTTTTTTTTTTTTTTTGAATGTTGTCTAGATTGTTTCCCAGGTTTAAGCTACAGATTTTTACAACCTAGTAAATGCTATTATTCCTGAGTGCTAATACTTGCATTGTTTTACAACATAAGAATATATGCATTTCTCCCTAACCTCTGATGATATAATCTCAATTTAAGTCAGTTGCAAGTAGTATAATAGTTAACATTTCTCAGCATGTGTTTTTCTCTTACAGATATGTTTTGCATTTAACATATCAGTCTGAGAGTTAGTTGATATGGATTTCAAATGCAACTTTGATGCTGTATCCCCAAGTGACTTTTAAGACCACTGTTATTTTCTGAAAACTATTTATTGATTTATTTGCATAAATAAATGTGTAAACACATTCTGAAGAAATATTTAGATAATAAATAGTTATGGAGGGATATATGCTCTTTCAGAAATGAAATTTAGCATGGCTTGCACAGCTCTGACCAAGACTTGTCATGAATGCTCCAGAAGTATATTAATGTGTGAGAGAAATATATTGTATTAAAAAGATCAAGGCAGTCTCCAGTATGTGATTTGCTCTCAAAAGAAAACACACAAAAAAAAAGCAGAAAAAGAAAGCCATGTGAATGATGATTGTTCTACCTTAAGGAAAATAAATAGCTATGGTCAAACTTTCTATTGCATTTTGCATACACACAGTCACTATGATGCAACATATATATTCTTTGCTTTACAAATACCTTATGTGTCAGTTCATATAGAAGTTTCAACAGATTTTCACCTTTCACATCCCTTCTTGCCAAAGTGAAGACATTTATTATGTTTTTAATGCACAATATTTTTCAAAATTTCTTTAAACCACTATAACATCTTTCTGCACTGCATCTTAACTCTTTATGTGATTTATGTTTGTAAGAATTGGTAGGTTGCTAGTTAACACTAAATTTCTTTTCTGAAAATAACTGTTGGTATGTTTTTGATAGATTTCAGATCACAAGAAAACAGCTGAATTTAATAAAAATCAATGTTAGATTGAATTAAACACACAGTATTCAAATACATTCCCTACTGTGTTTTTGATATTGTTCTGCATTTTAAAAACTTGTAAAAAACTATAAAAATTTGGAGAAATATCAACTCATTAGATCTGATCAGTACTATTAATTTTCATAAATGTCTTTTTCTAGTTAATATTGCTGTTGAGAAGTAAAGAGAGGGGGTCTTGGATTAAATTCTGTCTTCACATGCAAGCACTACAAAGAAGTAGCATTACTGTATGTGGTCCAATTCCCTCTGCCCAAAACTTTACAGTTTTCAAAATAAGATAGTTTAATTTCAGATACTGTTCTTATACTGGATAACTGGATTCCAGTTCTGTCCCGAAGTGATTTAGACTATTTCACTTTGACTTTAGTAAGTCCCAGACAAAAATCATAACTGCATGTTTTGCATCTAAGTGCTAAACCTCTGATCTTCCTACTTTGTCATTTCTTGGGGATATTTGCCATAACAAAGCTAAAAGAAAATAATCTCTTTAAGTTATTTGGTAGAAATAAAAAATGTTTTCAAAACTCTAGTTTTTACAAGAAGAAAGCAATTAAGATACCCCACAGAGATAAGTACAGAAGTGAACCTCCTCACACACTACTGAAGTGCTATGTCAATCACCATATGTCAGCAGAAGAAAGACCACTCCTGGGAAGTCTGTCTGCTTCAATTCTGACTTAAAGGGTAAAAAAGAGAAAAAAAAAAAAAAAAAAAAAAGGAAAAAAGAGAAAGAAAAGTAAAGCTCAAACTTTTCACTTCTATCTTTTATTTTCTCAGAGACACAGAATCTCATCCTTGATGAGATGACAGGGTACATAGCACATTTTTTTGACAGTGGAAAAATGGATTTATGATGACACTGCTTTGTAAAGCCATGTAGTAAGAATACTGATGTTAGAAAAAAGAATCCCAGTTTCTCTTTTTGCATCTGTGGTGGGATGTCAAATGACACAGAACTTTCAAGTAAATGTTCCTATGCTATATCCTGTTATGATACTCAACTTCACTCACGGAATAGTCTTAGAGGTTTCTTAATTTAAAGTAAAAATAGGCAGACACATTTTAACAATGTCTGGAATTACTATAATAAAACTTTAAATAAAAGAAAAATCTAAGTTCTCAAGAAAGACATGACATAAGGAATGACAAAAAAATTCTACCCATCAGCTCTCATAATTGTTGTGTGGTTTTCAATAAAATTTGCACCAAATTCTGGCTCCCTCAGAAGTTTTCCTTTCTGTTCAGTGTGATTCTTGGCTCTGTTTCCTTCCCTGAAGTCTCTAATTTCTGAACTACTTGTGAGCTCCAAGCTTTATGCTTTGATTCCCATTTTTGTCTTGCATTAGAATCTCGGAAAATTCCTCTTGCCTGAACAAGATAAACAGGAAGGATGTTCTTACCCTTCTTCCACAGGGACGTGACTTTCTCCTGTTTAATAGCGTAAGGTAAGCTGGGAACCAAATCAAATTTACATGTCCATGACATCACTGGTGGCACTTTATCTGCCTTGATTCTCTAAGATTCTACTGAGAGATTTTTTCCACAATGTTAAGCTGGAGGAACTGTGAATGTTCATCTGACCTCTTCAAGAAGCAAACCAGTATATGTATGTCCAGTTATGACTTGTGGACAATCCTTAACCAGAAGTGTTTTTTGGCAGTATACCCTTGAACTGCATATAGAAGCAGAGAGAAGGATTAAGCATGAGGAAGATAAAGTCTGTCTAATATGACCTTAGTCAGGTGCTCAGCCAGGGGAGCAGTAAATTGTCGACTTTTGTTAAATGTCATTACAAGTCAGGAAGTCATTATGCAAGTAAAAGCGTATGCTTTTAAAACAAGGAAAAGGAATTATCTTCTTACATAAGTATGAAATCATCTTGTGGAACTAACTAACACAAGTGATCACTTTGGCTGAGAACTTGTTTGGAACAAAATCAAGAACCGTAAATCATTTTAAAGATGAAAACATCAGAATTTGCATTACCTTGAAGGCGTAAGGGAGGAGATCAGAAAAGATCAGCACTGTTTTATTCCAGGGGGATAACTTACTGCAGAGCTGGGGTATCCAAGTAACTGTAACCAGTAATCCTGTAGACAGTGCCCTGTACTTCATTCAATCACATCTACTGACAGAGGCACAATACCAGATAAGATGTATAATTGTTGCCACATACAATGTGGCAATTTCTATTTTCCCAGGCTCTGCCTTTGTAATTATGCTAATTAATTGCTCATTGTATAAAAATCACAGAATCCCAAATGAATAATTCAGCTCCAGGTTTTAGAAGTGTAGCACGCCCCTTGTACTTGATAGGAAAGTGAAAAGTTTCTCCTAGAATTCACCTCCATTTCTCAGTTGTAATTGCAAATGTAAGATTCATATAGTCCTTCAGGGTAATGAGGAGAATTAAAATTAGGGGTTGTCTCTTCATAGTTTGTCTTTGAGAAAGTATTCTTTTGAAACCCTTTGGTCCTTCTTGTTCTGTTCAATAGAAATAGCCCAGTGTAATTACGTTTTTTGGTTAAGTAGGATTAGGCTGACAGACCAGTTCAGCCTTTTTTCCTTCTTTTATTCTCCTCATATGATGTAATGCAAGTTACTGCTCCTAGGAGCAGTCAGTTTGAAGTATCAGTACAGAAACATGATGCTGTATTTGAACTTCTACTAGTACACCTGCAGGGTTGTAAAATACAAGGATCAGTTTGATCCTACTATTTAAAATCCAGATACAAGCTTGAAAAATTAACTTAAAAATAAATTAAAAAAAAAAAAAAAAAAAAAAAAAAAAAAAAAAAAAAAACACAGTTTAACAGGGGCAGGAAAGATGAACATTCACTTTACCTATTATGAAAAGCTTCAAGAGATTCCTTGACAAAGAAACCCATATTTGAAATCCCTCATGCAAGAGAGTATTTAATGGATACAACTTGTATGTGAACACAAAGACTGTTATCTTTTTAAAAGTAATTCACAGGCTTCCTTCATGACCTTTTGGCTCATTTGAATGTTCCAGTAAAGAATTTGAGTTTATGATAAAATTTCTCAGAATCTCATTTTATTTTAATGTGTCAATGCCAGGCATTTTTGTAGTGTATTTGTAATCTTTAAATAACCACGAACTGGATTTGACTGCTTTGTGATTGCTAATAAAATTTTATCAGGAAGTTCCTCATGGTTTCAGTAACCATATATGAGTACTCCAAAGTACAAAAAAAACTTTAATTCTTTTGTTTTGTTGGATAGTAAAAATGTTTTAATTATGAAGATTTCAGAATATTGGTTCTATACGCTATATTTGAGATTGAGAAAAATCTATCTTTAAAGTTATTTTTAATTCTGATAGAGTCAAATTGTGATATAGATCATGGAAGATATTTTAATATGTTGGGATTTAAACAGGAAAAAAAAAAATACATTGAACCATTCATGTTCAGAGTGAGAATTTTGTTTCTAAAGTAAGGAGAAATTTAAACTTTCCTTTAAATCAAGGATCATACCGGATTTTTCTTATACATTGCTGAAGACATTTGAAGCCTGCTTACACTAGCATTATAGGCACTTCTCTAATAAATGTCAAATGTTTATAGGCAACTTTTTCCAGGGTTTGATTCCTGAGGAAGGAGTGCTTTACTGATAAGGAAACCTTTTACATAGAGCCCTGTGAAGTTTCTTTGTGTCCTTATGTTATGCTTACCATGTTTGTATGCTAACTGCTCTTTTTTGACTCCTCTCAAATACTATTAAACTCCTGAGGGGGAAAAAAAAAAAAAAAAAAAAGTAATAATTTCTTATTGTTAATGCTCGTATTTTCTACAGTGGTTTTGTTTTGGTTTCTGCCAGTGTCAAACTACTTAAATACACCACCAACTGTAGGTTTTTTAATGTCTCCTCTTCCCTACCACTGCTTTCTCCTCTTTGCTCCTCCTTCATTTTTTGATACATTCTTCTTCATTCATCTCACTCTCCTTAAAGCTGTTGTCTGCTCTGATCTGCAAAGAAAGGACTGCGTTTACCGTAACATCCTTATTCAGATGCATTATTGCAAGGCGTTGTGCACATATTCCCTGGAAAACCACCTTTCTCACATTTTTTGTGTCCATCCTCAAGGCCGTGCTTGGATTTCATACAACGGTAGAATCATAGGATATCCTGAGTTGGAAGGTACTCACAAGGATCATTGATTTCAAATCCTGGCCTCACACAGCACCACCCAAGCCCTGTGTCTGAGAGCGGTGTCCAAACGCTCCTTGAGCTCCAGCAGCTTGGGGCCGTGCCCACTGCCCTGGGGAGCCTGTTCCATGCCCGCCACCCCCTGGGGCAGAACCTTTTCCCAGCCTGACCCTCCCCTGACACAGCTCCACGATGCGCCCTCGGTCCTGTCCCTGTCTCCAGAGCGCAGAGTTCAGTACCTGCCCCCACTATCAAGTTTCTATTCAACAAATCATTAGCTCCTTGTTATCTCTGGCATGCCTCCAGGGCTAGATGAAAAGCTTTCAACAAAAAAATGCTCTTGTGATAAGTCAAAGATGCAGACTGTAAATATCTTCGTGAAAATTCTGTGTATTTGAACATATGCAGATTTTTAGTTTTTAAACTAGTCACTTACAGCGCTAAATAATTCTCATTTAGGCAATTTTCATTTAGCAATGTTGCTGTGTTCTTTTTTCTTCCAGATAACAGTAGAGCACCCCTGAGAGTGTGTAGCTTTCACAGCCTCAGCTGAAAGCCTACCCTTGAGAATACAATAGGAGTGCAAAAAATAGGAATAAGAACTTTTTCCAAAGCACACCCTCCATAATGATGAGTGCAAAGAATGATTTAATTATTCGGTTTAAAACTGTGGTCTTTTTTTGTAGTAGAAATCAAGTTGTATAGTGCATAGCAAACATTGTTATCCATCCGTGCACATCAATTTTTCCCTAGAATTTTTCACACGGGCTCAGGATGACTCGGGTCTGCTTTAAAAAAGTGCTGGGTAGTTCAACCAGCCTTTTCTCGTGGCTATTCAAAAGTGAACTGGGATTGTAACATTGGTACTCCACAACGGAATATGCTTTTACTTTGAATCCTGTTTCAGGAAGACAGTCTCTCCTTGGAAAATTTACAGGGTCTAACTTCTTCATTACTCTAAGTTTTCCTAATTATAGTTGAGCAGTTCAAATTCAGTCATCACTCCAAATAGAGAATGAAATTGCGGTATTACCAAGGTAAGGCACAGCAGGTAAAGAGCACATCTGTTGTTCTGCCACTGAAAAAAATGTCTCCACAGAGATTTGTGGGTTTGCAGTGTCACCAGTTACATGCTTAGAGAACCACCTGTGCCAAGAAAAGCAATTTCATGTTGAGCTGGCCTTTTTGTGCCTGCACTTTGGATGCCTTTTTTCTAAATCTAATCTTCTAATTAGGCTCTGCATGACAATGAGGTACCTCTGCTAGGCTCTAACACTATTGCTTTTTGATGCTGTCTCTAACACACTCTTGCTTAGAACTCTCAGCTGTCTAAATCATTGTGCTTAACCAGCAAGGATAAACCCATATTATCGGGTAGGAGGGCTAAAGATCATTCAAGCTTTGCCTACGCAACTTCTTTTCAGTTTGAGAGAGCATCTCTGAGACACCATAAATGAAGAGAGTTATGCATTCTGCTGACTGTCTTATGCAACCATCAAAAGCATAATTTCATCCAGATACTCTTGTTTAGCAAAGATATTTTTTCTCAATCCAAGAAAATTACTTACAGAAAATATTAAAAGATCAAGCCTGAGATCTCCATCTGAATCACTAAATATCATATTTCTGATTTATTTTTTCTTAGAATAATTTCTGTTTTATGATTATATAGTGCTATGAAAGTTAAAAACAAAAAAGATAGACCTTAAATTTACAGTATAGCCCTTCCTATATGATCCATATTTAAAATTACTGAATGGAAGACACAATTACCACAGGTTTCACAAGATTTTTGAACTTTTCCTATTTTGAGTATTTTGAAATGCTGGCTTATGTAGATACATGACCAAAGCTGATTAAGAATTTTTGCGCTGAGCTAGTTTAGTAGAAAGAAAATAAAGATAATTAATTAAATAAATCAACCTCAATATTCAGACTTTTGTAACTTTGACCCCAAATACTGAGAGGGAATGGAGGAGAAAATAAAAAGAAGAAGGAGAAAAATAAATAAATAAATAAAGGACCTTGTAATTATTTGAATATAAGAAAGACATGGAATTTAGGACCCATTGTGAAGTAAACAGCTGCAACTTACTTCTTTCTTCACCAATTACTTTTCAAAGCTTTAGTTTACACCTTGTAAGCAAAAATAAATAGTTACTCACATATGTGCAGCCACATATTAGCATATTTTAAAACATTTTTAGTACAGAGTTATGTGTAATAGTTATGTTTATTAATAGTTTAGTAATAGTTATGTTTATAGGAAAGTTCTCATTGGTTTCAAAATTATAAGTTAAATTGAATATCTTTAAGGAAAAAGAGAAAGGCTTCTATAGGTATATCAACTGGAAAAGGAAAGTTCACGAAGGTGTCCCATCCCTAGTGAGCAATGCAGGCAGGCTTGTAATAACAGACAAGGAGAAGGCTGAGGTACTCAACAATTTTTTCCTCAGTCTTCAATGACAACTGCGCTTCACGCCTCACTCGAGTGGATGGTTTGGGAGGTGGGGACTGGGGAAGCTATGTCTCCCCCATTGTAAGTGAGGGTCAGGTTTGCGACCACTCAAGGAGCCACAACATCTATAAGTCTATGGGTCCTGACAAGATGCATCACAGAGTACTGAGGGAATCGGCTGATGCAGTCTCCAATACACTCTCTATGATGTTTGAGAAGTCATGGCAGTCAGGTGAAGTCCCTGGTGACTGGAAGAAAGGCAATGTCACATCCATTTTTAAGAAGAGTAGAAAGGATGAGCCAGGGAACTACCGACCTGTCAGCCTCACCTCTGTGCCGGGGAAGATCATGGGACAGATCCTCCTGGAAGCTATGCTAAGGCACATGGAAGACAGGGAGGTGATGCAAGACAACAAGCATGGCTTCACCAAGGGCAAGTCCTGTGTGACCAACACAGTGGCCTTCTACGATGGCGTAACTGTATCAATGGACAAGGGGAGAACCACTGATGACATCTATCTGGACTTCAGAAAGGCCTTTGACACAGCCCCCAAAACATCCTTCTCCCTAAACTGGGAAGACATGGATTTGATGGGTGGACTCCTCAACGGATGAGGAACTGGTTGCTAGATCTCATCCAGAGAGTGGTGGTCAATGGCTCAGTGGTCCGACTGAAGATCAATGATGAGCCGTGTCCCTCAGGGCTCTGTTCTGGGACCAATACTCTTCAGTATCTTCATCAATGACATGGACAGCGGGATCAAGTGCACCCTCAGCAAGTTTGTTGATGACAACAAGATGTGTGGTGCAGTCAGTACGCCTGATGGATGAGATGCCATCCAAAGATACCTAGACAGGCTGGAGCAGGAGGCCAAGGCTAATGTCATGAGCTTCAACAAAGCAAAATGCAAGGTCTTGGACCTGGGTCACAGCAACCCCTGCTATCAGGAAGACCTCAAGTGGATTGGCTTTGGAGCAGAGGTTCGTGCCAAGGAGCTGTTCCTCAAGTGTCCAGATAGTGGCCAAAAAAAAAAAAAAAAAAAAAAAAAAAAAAAAAAAAAAAAAAAAAAAACATGAAAAGAAGCTCTAAGAAGTTCAGAGTGAACAAGGCAGTTCCTGCAGCACCCCCCACACCTGACAGCACAGCAGCTGTGATGCGGTTAGGCAGAGCAAGGAGAGCTGGCAGCAGCTTCCCTGTCTTTGCACAGGTTGTCCATGAATGTGAAACACGCAATTAAGCAGGCCAAGCAAATGAAACCTCTCTGGCATGAAGGGCAGTGGCAAAAATATAAATACGTGGAAGCCTGGCAGGTTAATTACATCACTCTGCCACAAACTCGCCATGGCAAGTGTTTTGTGCTTACTATGGTGTAAGCAACCACTGGGTGGATAGAAACAAATCCTGTGCCCCATGCCACTGCCCGAAACACTATGCTAGGCTTCAAAAGCCTAGTCCTGTGATGACATGATACCCCAGAAAGAATTGAGTCAGATAATGGGACTCATTTTAAAAATACCCTCATAAACACCTGGCCAAAGACCATGGCATTGAATGTATATATCACATCCCCAGTCATGCACCAGCTTCCAGCAAGATCAAGTGATACAATGGACAGCTAAAAACTACACTGAAGGCACTGGGTGGCAGGACATTGAAGCACTGGGATGAACACCTAGCAGAAGCCACATGGTTAGTCAACATCTGGGGATCTGTTTATCGAGATGGCCCTCCTCAGTCCAGGCTCTTACATAGTGTAGAAGAGAATACAGTCCCTGAAGTACATTTGAAGAATGTGTCAGGAGAAATGGTTTGGGTTATTCTGGCCTCAGGCAAAGGCAAGCCCATCCCTGGTGTTGTCTTCGCTCAAGGGCCTCGTTATACTTGGTGCGTTATGCAAAAAGATGGAGACTTCCAGTGTGTGCCTCAAGGGGACTTGGTGGTGGTTGAGAACATACAATAACTTTATGGATATATATCTGTATATATTAGCATATCTGTGTTGTATGATTTAAGCATGATGTAATGATATGGAATAAGGGGTGGATAGTGTCATGGTTTTTCACTGGTATTCCATATCATGACATCACACAATAAGCTAACAGAGGTGGGAGGGCTGCTAAGGGGAAATCACAGTCCCTTCCCACGTGGTTTCTGGGTTCTGGGAGCTGTTCCCCACCTCTTTCACCTCCGATAGCTGTTGTGGACTCACATAGGTCAGGAGACAGTCCTGCACTTTGCAATTTATTAGATGTATTGCTCTCAATTCCTTTCACATTGTATTATCTTGCATTACTTTGCTGTTTTCAGTAAACTAAGTATCTTTTACCTCCGTTGTGACTCCTCTCACTCCTCTACCCAGACTTTGGGAAAAAGGGGGGTGTGGGGGAGGTAGTTAGGCCCTGTTGTGCGACAAGCTTTAATTAACCCAGGACAGCAGATCACTTAACAGATCACTTAACAGGTCGTTTGTCTTTCAAAGCACCAAGGCTTGCAATGGTTTCTACTTGGCAGCAAGTTGTTGCCGAAAACATTGCTGGAACTCAGGCTGTGGAGGGTGCCTGAGCCTGTCACTGCTGTAAGAGGGTAGCAGAGGTACAACCTGTGTGCGGTGTGAGTAGGTGGATGATCTGCTCAGCCTGGTGGCAGAGCTAAATAAGGAGGTAGAGAGGTTAAGGTTCATCAGGGAACACTGTGAGAGGGAGATAGATTGGTGCAGTCAAGCTTTTCCATCCCTACAAGAAAGGTACCCGGGAGATGCTCTGCAAGTAGTGGTGGATTGTCTGCCCTCTTGCAGTGAGACAGGAGGAGGAGACCTAAAGGACTGCAAGGGATGGAAAAAAGTCCCAGTTTGGGGCAGCAGGCAGATCTCCTCTCAGCCTGTCCCACCTTCCCAGGTGCCCGTACGCAATAGGTATGAGGCTCTGGAACTGGAGGGACAGGGGGATGTGGATGAAGGTCCATCCATATTAGAGGGATCAGCTGGTACAAGCCAGACTGCCCCTCGTATCACCACGTTGGCAATCAGGAAAAAAAAGATCTGTCATCATAGGGGACTCCCTTCTGAGGGGAATCGGAGGCCCGATATGCCACTTGGACCCATCCCATAAGGAAGTGTTTTGCCTGCCTAGGGTGGGGGGTGGAAGGTGTTGCTAGGAACATCAGTTACCCGGTAAGACCCTCCGGTTATTACCCATTACTAGTATTTAACATTGACAACGATGAGGTAGATAAAAGAAGCCCAAGGATTATCAAAAGGGGCTTTAAGGCTCTGGGGAGATGGCTAAAAGGATCAAGAGCGCAAGTACTGTTCTCCTTAGTCCTCTCAGTTGAAGACTGGGACCCAGACAGAAGGAGGAGAAGAGATAGGTTAAATGAACGGCTGTTGGGATGGTGTCGCACCCAGGGCTTTGGACTCTGTGATCTGGGACATAGCCTTGAGAAATGGGGAATGCTGACCTCAGATGGGATGCAACTGACTAGAAGGCCCAAGAATATTCTAGGGAGCAAGCTGACTGGGCTGATTAGCAGGGCTTTAAAGCAGATGATGAGGGAAGGGGATGCACTGGGTGACAGAAGAGAGTGAAGGAACACTATCCCCTAGGGCATCAGTGGAGGAAAGCCCCAGATTTGTCCCACAGGTATTAGGGACGGCTCCCCCAAGGAGGTAACGAGGCCAATAGCCCAGCTGAAGTGCCTCTATATCAATGAACGCAGGATGGGAAATAAACAGGAAGAGTTGTAAACCGTGGTGCAGTTAGGAAAGTATGACATAACTGCTATGACAGAAACATTGTGGGACGAATCTCATGACTGGAGTACTGTGACTGAGGGCTACAGGCTTTTCGGAAGGGATAGACAGGGCAGGAGGGGAGGAGAAGCTGTCCTCAATGTTGATAGATCGTGAAGAGCTGCATCTGAGAAACAGCCATGACTAGGTTGAGAGCTTATGGGTTAAAATCAAGAATCAGTCCAGTAAAGGACATCTGGTGGTTGGGGTCTACTGCAGGACATCTGATCGGGGAGAGGCTGTGGACAAGGCTTTCTTGCTTCAGCTGCAAGAAGTACTACACTCATAGGCTCTTCTTCTGATGGCAGATTTCAACCACCCAGATATCTGCTGGGATAATAACATGATGGGCTGCAAACAATCCAGGAGACTCCTGGAGACTGTTGAGGATAACTTCCTGGGGGTATTAGACAGATAGACCTGAGATGAAGCATTACTGGACCTGGTGGTCCTCATCAATGCAGAGAGGAGCATTAGAGAGGTTAAGATTGGAGGCAGCCTGTGGTGTAGAAACCATGCCCTGGTGGAGTTTGTGGTCTCAAGGAATATGGGCCTGGTAATGAGCAGACTCAGAACCCTGAACATCAGAAGAGTGAAATTCCAGCTGTTCAAGGAATTACTGGATGGGATCCCCTGGAAAACTGTCATTAAGGGCATGGGAAAAGAGCAGAGCTGGCAGCCCTTTAAGGATGCCATTCTGAGAGCGCAAGAGCTCTCCATCCACCAGCAGAAGAAAACAAACAAAGGAGGTGTGCGACCACCATGGCTGAGCAAGGACCTGCAGCTTAAACTGAAGGAAAAGAGGGAAATGTACAGGAAGAGGAAGAAGGGTTGTGTAGCCTGGAAAGAATACAGGGGTGTTGTTCAGATGTGTAGAGATCAGGAAACCAAGGCACAGATGGAACCGAACTTGGCAAGGGATGTGAAGAACAACAAGAAGGGGTTCTATAGGTGCACAGGCAGGAAGAGACAGGCCAAAGACAGAATTCCGCCTCTGGTAAATAAGAAGGGAGAACTGGCTTCCTCAGACATGGAGAAAGCTGAGGTACCCAATAAGTGCTTTGCCTCAGTCTTCACTGGTGGTCAGGCTGCCCATGTCTGTCAGAACCCTGAACATCTTGATGAGGCTGAGAGGACTGGATTCCCTCCCACTGTAACAACGGAAGAAAGTCTGAGACTGCCTCATGACACTGAATGTATATAAATCTACGGGGGCAGAGGATATGCACCCCGGGGTCTTGAAGGAGTTGGCTGATGTGGTTGCCGAGCCGCTCTCCATCATATTTGAAAAGTCGTGGCTGTCAGGAGAGGTCCCCGGTGACTGGGAAAAGGGAAACATCACTCCCATTTTTAAGACAGGAGGGAGAAGACCCTGGGAATTACCAGCCGGTGAGCCTCACATCTGTGCCTGGGAAGATCATGGAACAGATACTTCTGGAAGGCGTGTCAAGGCACGTGTGAGATGAGGAGGTGATCCAAGAAAGGCAGCACGGCTTCATCAAGCGCAGATCTTGCCTGACAAGTATGGGGGTNACAACGGAAGAAAGTCTGAGACTGCCTCATGACACTGAATGTATATAAATCTACGGGGGCAGAGGATATGCACCCCGGGGTCTTGAAGGAGTTGGCTGATGTGGTTGCCGAGCCATTCTCCACCATATTTGAAAAATTATGGCTGTCAGGAATGTCCCCAGTGACTGGAAAAGGAAAAAATCACTCCCATTTTTAAGACAGGAGGGAGAAGACCCTGGGAATTACCAGCCGGTGAGCCTCACATCTGTGCCTGGGAAGATCATGGAACAGATACTTCTGGAAGGCGTGTCAAGGCACGTGTGAGATGAGGAGGTGATCCAAGAAAGGCAGCACGGCTTCATCAAGCGCAGATCTTGCCTGACAAGTATGGGGGTCTTCTGTGATGGAGTGACGGCATCGGTGGAAAAATGAAGGGCGATGAATGTTGTCTACCTGGACTTGTGCAAGGCCTTTGACATGGTACCTCATCACATCCTCCTCTCTAAACTGGAGAGATGTGAATTTGATGGGTGGACTGTTCATTGGATAAAGAATTAGTTGGCTGGTGGTTGTTGTCAATGGCTCTTACACCCAGGTGGAGGTTGGTCACGAGCAGTGTCCCCCAGGGGTCTGTCTCAGGACTGGTGCTCTTCAACATCTTTATCAGCTACATAGATGATGGAATCCAGTGCACCCTCAGCAAGTTTGCTGATGACACCAAGCTGTGTGGTGCAGTTGGTACACCAGAAGGAAGGGATGCCATCCAGAGGGACCTGGAGAGACTCGAAGAATGGGCCCACGAGAACCTAATGAGGTTCAACTAGAACCTCAGGGTAGTCAGGGCAGTCCCAGGTATGTGTACAGACCGGGAGAAGAGCTCCTTGAGAGCAGCCTTGAGGAGAAGGACTTAGGAGTTCTGATGGATGAAAAGCTGGACATGAGCCGGCAGTGCGCTCTTGCAGCCAGGAATGCCAATGGTATCCTGGGCCAAAGGGCTTTTTGTTAAAAAAAAACTTTTTTTTTTTTTTTTTTTTTTTCGCTTATTAAGCAGCTGTCTGCTTAGCCTGATCTCTCAGGGGACCCTTCAGTGGTGGGGTTACTGAGAGTGGAAGAACAGCGAGTGCTGGTCACTACTACAACAGTGCACCGGCGGCAATATCGTACCAACCAGGACTCTCTGCTCCCCATCCATCAGCTGATCCATTGACTAGAGATCCAAGGGGTGATTAGTAAGACACACTCCCCCTTTAATAGCCCTATATGGCCAGTGCGAAAAACCAATAGAGAGTGAGGCTGACAGTGGACTATCGTGGCCTGAATGAGGTAACACCACCACTGAGTGCTGCTGTGCCAGACATGCTAGAACTTCAGTATGAACTGGAGTCAAAGGCAGCCAGGTGGTACGCTACAATCGATATTGCCAATGCATTTTTCTCCATCCCATTGGCAGAAGAATGTAGGCCACAGTTTGCTTTCACTTGGAGGGGCGTCCAGTGCACCTGGAACAGGTTGCCCAAGGGGTGGAAACACAGCCCAACCATCTACCATGGACTGATTCAGAGCGCACTGGAATAGAAAGAACAAAACCCTCAAGAGACGGGTGGCCAGCGGGGAGAGGGAGGTGATCGTCCCCCTCTACTCTGCCTGTGTGAGACCCCATCTGGAGTACTGTGTCCAGGCCTGGGGCCCCCAGTACAAGAAAGATGTGAAGCTTTTGGAACAGATCCAGGGGAGAGCCACAAAGATTTTCAGAGTGCTAGAGCACCTCTTTTATGAAGAAAGGCTGGGAAAACTGGGCTTGTTAAGCTTGGAGGAGAGAAGGCTCCAGGTGACCTCATTGCAGCCTGCCAGTACTTGAAGAGAACACATAAACAGGTGGGGGAGCAACATTTTACGCAGGTAGATAGTGATAAGACAAGGGGGAATGGTTTTAAACTAAGAGTGGAGAGATTTAGGTTAGATATCAGGAGGAAATTTTTCACTCAGAGGGGGGTGAGGAACTGGAGCAGGTTGCCCAGAGAAGCTGTGGACGCCCCAAACTTGAAGGCATTAAAGGCCAGGCTGGATGGGGCCCTGGGAGGCTTGGTCTGGTGTTTGGCAGCCCTGTCCACAGCAGGGGGGTTGGAATAAGATGATCTCTATGGTCTTTTTCAACCCTGGCCATTCTATGATTCTGTGAGTATGATCAAACAAGCTGGGGCATGGAAGGATTGAGCAGAGCCCTGCCAAAAGTGACTTGGGGATACTGGTGAGTGTCAAGCTGGAGATGAGCCAGCAGTGTGCCTTCGCAGCCCAGAAAGTCAGCCGCATCCTGGGCTGCATCAAAAGCAGCGTGGCGAGCAGGGAAAGGCAGGTGATCCTGCCCCTCTGCTCTGTGCTAGTGAGACCCCACCTAGAGTGCTGCATCCAGATGTGGAGTCCTCAGTACAGGAGGGACATGGAGCTGTTGGAGCGCGTCCAGAGGAGGGCCACAAAAATGATCCAAGGGGTGGAACACCTCCCCTGTGATGATGGGCTGAGAGAGGTGGGGCTGTTCAGCCTGGACAAAAGAAGGCTCCGGGGAGACCTGATAGCAACCTTTCAGTATCCAAAGGGGGGCTACAAGAAAGAAGGGACTTTAGCAGACTATGTTGTGGTAGGCTTAGGGGGAATGGTTTCAAACTAAAAGAGGGAAGATTTAGATTAGACATAAGGAAGACGTTTTTTACAATAAGGGTGGTGAAGCACTGGCACAGGTTGCCCAGAGAGGTGGTGGCTGCCCCGTCCCTGGAGACCTTCAGGGTCAGGCTGGACAGGGCTCTGAGCAACCTGACCCAGCTGTGGGTGTCCCTGTGCCCTGCAGGGGAGTGGGGCTGAATGGGCTTTGAAGATCCTTTCCAACTCGGGCGATTCTAGATTCTGTAATTGGCTAATAACGTAGTTATTAAGAATATTTTTGAGTAGCCTTTTCAAGGATAGCTGAATGTCAGCTGTTCAAAAGATGTTTAGGCATTTCATAAGTTTTATGTTATATACATTTGTAAATTAGGTCCCTATTATTACTCTGTTTCTGCAATAACAAGGAACTTGCTCATGCTTGGTAGGAATCTAGAGAATTATGTTCTTTCTGTACCCTTTGGGTGCAATATTTTTCCCACATACCTGGATCAGGAAAAAGGTTAATAGAAGGAAGGAACAGAAGATTAGAAATGACATGGGAATTTATTTATTTAGTTAGTTAGTTAGTTATTTTCCTTGTAATTGTCAGTGGAGTGCAATGAAAGGTTAAATGCATCACTGGCATTCTTAGTTAGAGTCGGCCAGTTAGGCTAAATAATTCTCCACAAGTTTTCGCCTATAATCTCATTAAAATATAACAAAATGCATTTTTCCTAAAGGACCCTCTGTACAGGCCTTGGTTTATTTTGATAATTCTTAGGTTCTACAAGCAATCTGAGGCTTCAGGAAATTTCAGTTTATATTGTAAGTTTTGGGTTGGCTTTATTCTGTTTCAAACTTCCAGAAGATTTTCTTTATTGAAACTTCAAAGGGACCAAAGCTGACAAAGTAGAGTTTTAGCATGTCATATTAACCATAATGATTAAGATAGTAAGAAAATGGATCCAGAATTGTCTTCTGTTCTATAAGAAATTAAATGCCTACTTTCTTCAAAAGCAAGTCACAGAAGAAGGTCCCTAGCAAAAAAAAAAAAAAAAAAAAAAAAAAAAAAAAAAAAAGAAAAGCANNAAAAAAAAAAAAAAAAAAAAAAAAAAAAGAAAAAAAAGGAAGCTCAATATTGTAAGTTGCCCATCCAGACATTATTCTTCTGTAGTTCAGGTCAAAAGTGCCTTAGTGTCTTGAGGATGATATGGATTCTGCATTATTTCCAGGTTGGACACGTTAGAAAGGGAAGAAAGTGTTTACAGAAGCCATCAACATGTGATTGTGTATGTTGACAACAAATCAATAAGTCTTTTTGATATAACCTTTATAGTAGAGTGAAAATGCCTATAATAATACTTAAAAACAAACAAGAACAACAAAAAAGACAACAGATACACACAACTTGAATTTTATTAAAAATGGCCAGATAGGCTGAAGTTTGGCACAGAATGATTTCATCAGTGCTAGACTGAAAGTCACAATGTGTGATGAACAGGTAGTTATTTTCTGACACCTGCCAAATGAACAGCAAATGAAGAAGGGTATCTCTCATTTGAGGAGAGAAAAGAGAGAAGCTATTAATGTCCTTGAGACCCACTATGATTAGAAAGTGTTGAAACTTATTCTTTTTCTGCTGTATCATGCCTACAAATCTCCAATGATTTTCACCAACTAACTGTAGTTATAAGCAAAATTTGAGTCATCCATTCTAACCTGAATACTTCGAAGTAGTGTGAGGGTCCAGTTAATGTGGGAGTCTAATTTGAACCCTCTGTTAGGTTATCTCAAGCACGATAGAAGACACAAACAAGGTCAGATATTGTAAATTCACCCATTCAATGTTAATGTAAAGGAAGGCTAGTAACAGGAAAGACAGGAAAAATAGGAAGGTAGAAGAATTTGGGACTGGGAAGCTCAAAAAGTCACCACCATGAGTTGATTGGTCTTCAGTCTTCAGTGCTGTGCAAACCACCGATGCTCTGCTTCCCCTGTTGGTTTGTTCTCTGATCCCTGCTCCTGGTGGTCTGCTTCTCATCTGCCACTAGTGCCACTGCATTAACCCTTTATGTGCAACTTGCCACGTGAAGCTCTGCTGGTGTGCCAGACTGTGGATGGCTCGGCCTCAGGAGATGCCTGCTGTCAGAGTCCTGCTGGTTAAACTGCTTTCAGGCATGTTGTGCCACCGTTGGCTACTTGCCAAGGATACCATGGACACAGCAGCTGTTCTGTTTGCTCTTTCCACCCCAGTCAGAGGCTTGCTGTCAGGGCTAACTGCCTGAGGTACTGCAGTTCTCAGCAGCCGTTCGATTTCACAACTCCATACAGTCAAACATTGAGACAGGTGTCCCATAGATCAGTCTCTCACAAGAAGAAGCCTGAAGCTGGGTTAGGTAAGGTCTTATTCTACTGACATCAGTACATTTGTACAGAAGTTTTGAGAAGGAAAATCTGGAGAAGCATGCTGCTTTGGGAAAGAAATGTATTAAAGAAATTGCTGTAATATTGTTCTCTGGGATGACAAGTAAGATTTGAACCCCTCAGCAAGTGTTCATGCACACTAAAAACAGCAAAGATGAAAGCCTAACTAAAATTAGGGGATGTGCTGTCTCTCTCTTCTTGATAGCTTAGGTCTTTGCATCATTTCTGTGATATCAGCTATTCCCCTCTCCTCTTGTTTATCATATTGGAGAGAACACAGGCCTAGATTTTTCCAGAACTGTGCTTCTGAAACATATATACATGTGCACAGCTTCATATTTAAGAAAATATATACCAATTTGTCCCTGAAAGGGAGCTTTGACACCTAACTCACAAGTACAGTCACAAATTAAACTTGTAATTTCTGTTTCCATTGTTCTTTAATACCATCATGTAATCCTAATTCAAGACCAAATGTATTGTTTTATATTTATGTTACTGCTAGGGAAAGAATCGTGTTCAGGTTGGTATGTATATTGTGATTATTGAGTCATAGGACATTGTACTCCCTGTTATTCCCTTTACTCTTTTTTTTTTTTTTTCTTCAGTGCTAATAAAGGCAAAGGAGCTTCTGTGATTTTAGCACCATGACCTTTATCCATTTATAGGCTGTGAATATATAGAGTATGATGATATCTCTTAAAAATGCAGGAGAAAGAAAAGAGATATCTCGTTTGCAGGTATTTCTCTTTTTCCAATTACGAGCTCATAAATAGTATAGCCAGAGAGAATTAAAGTAAAAATAAAAATAAAAATAAAAATAAAAATAAAAATAAAAATAAAAATAAATAAAAAGTAACTTACGTTGACATAGACGGGATGTGAATGGTGAGCTTTAATTTGACTTTCCACGAATATGGTTCCTAAATCATTGCAATGCTGTCTTTTAAAGAATGTAGTGTTCATTTATCTTTCTTTTTTTTTTTTTTTTAACTGAACCAACAGCATCTGATACAAACGAAGAGTTCCTGTTAAAATCATATAACCATTAATATATCACTGAATTTAGTTATTTGCATATGGTCCTAGTGTCTAGTTTCAATTACTTGATACTCTTTTATGACTTCTTAACGTCTTCTATTGTAGAAAGATCTGATTCATCAACTCTTCTACAGCACTGTGCTGAGAGTGGCTTATACCTGACTTGCCCTGGAATTTCCAGATGTGTTGTCATAGCATCATCTTCACCCTTTTCAGGTTTATGGTTGGTTGTACAGAAACAAAGTATGGGTTATTTTGTGAGTCCAAATGAATAGTGCTGTGTCTATGTATTGCACAGAACTCCCTCTTGACATTTTAATTGATGGAAAATGGAAGCTACAACACAATGTGTCAAGGAACAGGAAGTGTGAAGATCTTGTACTGCATTCCTTGTAATCTTTCCTTGACAAATTGCTTAAAAAATTCCTTATACTAAACCTATGTATATGAAGTGCATCAAGGAGTGCTTCATATATTGTTTCAATACTCGCTGCACAATGTTCTTTCCTGAAATGGAAATGTTTTGTTACCTTGTAAAAGTAGTTCATGACAGGCTCAGAGGATCCACTACTTCCTCTAGAAATATTCTCATGTTTCATTTTTAATAAAAATTGTTTTCTATGGAAATTATTACAAGACCCAAGCTGCACGTACTTTTCATGTCTTTTTCACCAAAATGACAGAAATACGCTCATGAAATTTAATACTTGCATGAAGACCAATGTAGGAGAAGGATAATGTTTAAAGGCAAAGGCAATCTCATAGAGATGTGTTCCTTGTCCCCCCCAAAGACCCCCAAAAGAGGTTTCTGTCAGATAATGTAAAAAAAAAAAAAAAAAAAAAAGGTAATTTTTGTAGTTTGACCTGGCAAGTACCTCAGCACCACACAGTCAGAGAATTAGGAAAAAAAAAAAAAAATAGATCTCATAGTTTGAGAAGACTCAAGACTGGCAGTGCTTTAAAAAATTTGATTACTAGGGGTAATGCAGCCTTTTATATATCACACAGGATGAGAAAGTACATAAATTATATCTCTTCCACTTCTATTTCAAAATATAAGTTGAATTTTTATACATACCAATACATAACTATACATATATGGCAAAGTTTTCCCCTTCGTTTATGGAGTCTATCTGTAAATAAAAGTGTGATGTACTGTAAAGAGATCCTCTTTGTCGTAGGCTGGCAACACACACACTGCAGATAGAAGACCACAAGGCTGAATTTCACAAGACTCTGCAGTTTGTGGACCACTGCTAATGTTAGAGAGTTTTATTATGCTGATTCCTAATCTTTAAGTGAATTCTTGAAGCTCTTTGCATAGAATACGCTGTATATTTTCAAAAGTGTCTGAAAAAAATGAGGAATAAGGCTTTAAGCCTCTTCCGTGAGCCCTGATTCTCTTTTGGAAGGAATACTGATTGGCATTGCTCATAGAATCATAGAATCATAGAATCATAGAATCATAGAATCATTGAATGGCTTGGGTTGGAAGGGACCTCAGAGATCATCTAGTTCCAGCCCCCCTGCCGTGGACAGGGCTGCCAGCCACTAGCTCACTACATCAAACTGCCCAGGAACCCATCCAGCCTGGCCTTGAACACAGCCAGGGATGGGGCAGCCACAGCTTCTCTGGGCAGCCTGTGCCAGCGCCTCACCACTCTCTCAGGGAAGAATTTCTTCCTGATGTCCAACCTAAACCTCCCCTCTTTCAGTTCTAGCACATTCCCCCTTGTCCTATCACTATCTACCTGTGTAAAAAGTCGGTCCCCCTCCTGCCTGTAAGCTCCTTTCAAGTATTGGAAGGCCGCAAT
>VXAV01010161.1:4114-32097 GCA_013399715.1 Alectura lathami | reverse complement strand
ATGTCTCATTTGTTCAACAGGAAGAACAACATTGTTTAAATATGAACTATTTTAGATGTAAGTGTATTTTGTTTCAGAAAAGAAACAAATGTTGATAAAATAAATTGTAAGTTATATGTATAAATATATATTCCTGAGGAAAAGAGACCTAGAAATGATCTATTTCCTTTCATTTTAATTAATGAGAGCTTTACTCTGATTTTAACTCTAATTTACTTTTACTTTGGCAACAGTTATAAGAGAGTATCAGTTCCACAGAAATAACAGTACATTTGCACATCTGTTTAGAGAGTTGTTAATTCTGTGCAACTTTGATTCATAACTATTTCTTGGCAGAAATTATACATATATTCTAGCCATTCTAAATGACAGGCGTCCTACTCAGTGAAAGAAATAAAGCCATGTAAAGGAAGAAACCACCACCAGTAAAACAAGAAGTCTGTGCATGTGTAGTCCTTTGGGCGATGTAGCAGCGATTAAAAATCTCAAATGCAGTGGAGAGTTGGGTTTCAAGTAAACATTAAAAATATACCTGAATATTGACACTATTGGTTTACCATTGCCATCATTTACATAGTAGAAAAAATAATGTTGTCCTTCCCAACAGCTGGTGGTTCCAGGTTCCCTCGTGGTTTGAGCAACCTAGTTTGAGACAAACTGCAGTAAACCAGCCTACAGGTCTTTACCTAGGGTAAAGCAACTGCCAGGGGAGCACTTCCCTAATTTTCTTCATTTTTATGTGGGAATTGCAGCTGAACTCATACATACCAATCTGCCGTAAGTTTGATGAGTATAAAGGAAAATATTTTTCTGCAGAAACTTTCCAAAATGTCTATCTACCGTTTAAGTTTCACTTTGATGGCATTTTTCCTACCAACTATCTGCACGATAGCTGGATGTATGACAATAATACCAGCCTATTATATGTAGCTACTCAGACTGACGGACTTTGAAATGAAGCCCTTATTTTTACTTGGTTTTGGACATAGTTTGTGTTCTGTACATTTATGAAATGATCCGATAGAGCCATCCTCATTACCACACCAACTACCCTCTGATTTTTTTTTTTATTATATCATTTTAGACCTTACTAAAATAATAAACAGACTCTTTTCTATTTATTTAAGTCATACTATGTTCTCAGAGGAAAAAAGCTTTTTGTTGCTGTTGTTGTTGTTTCTTGGTTTGGTACGTCTTTTTGTACTCCTTTCTGGAATAATGGGTAAAATAATAGAAGAAATATATATATATAGAAGCATCTTGCCCAAAGAGAAACAATCCATTCTATGAATTTGATATAAGTTGAAATATAAAACTGTTAATAAGAAAGCTATATTTTTTTAAAGTTATGTCTTAAATTAGGTTCTTTATTTTTTGGTAAAAAAAAATGTTATGTGGAAATATTTTCTTTCAATATTGGAAAAAAAAAAAAGGAAAAAAATAAAATGCACACAGTTAAGAAACTATCAATTAAGAAATATTATTTCAATATGTTTACTGTTTAAAATGATTTATTTTTTTCCCAATCTTATATATTCTTTTTATGATTTTATCAATTCTAATTTAAAGCAACTAATTATTTGTCATAATTCACGTTTAGGACATGAGTTCAGAATGAAGAATAAATATATTTCTTTTTGATGGCTAATTTTTGGAAATGGACAAAAGTTTCTCCGTAGTGTAGGGCCAGGGTTAGGGGCAGAATTAACATTTTAGTTCTGCTGCAAATTAACTTGTTGAGAACTCACACAGGTGGACAGAGAGGAATGAGAATGACTGTTCAACCTTATCCAGAGATTAGTTATGGAGGTTTGGAAAAACAGAACTTTCCTCGTTTTAACCTATGAGCACCTTTACTTGCTTGAGCTGTTGACTTCATTTGGAAAACCCTGTTCTAAGAATAAACACATTGTTTATGACTTCTCTAATGTTTGTATAAGTGTAGTCAGTGTTGAACTAATGTATTCCTGCAAAACACTGTGCTTATTTGTATGACAGTTATTGTGGACATTTTAAAAATTGTCACGACTCATATGTTTGTGTTTTGTATGTTGACAAGCAGATATGTGTTATATATATCTTCAATTTCTAACAACACTTTACAGAAATTCAATACATAATTTCATATATGTTTGACAATCCTGGAAAAGCTGCGTCCTCCAGGTTAGAAGAGAAAATTACTCTGTCTCACTGTTATTAAAACTAGGATTAGCAAGAGAAAACCCATGGGTAGTAAGGAACTCTACCTATTCACCAGTATTGATGAATTCTGGTTATTACAAAACAAAGATAATCTTAGCATATTGTAGGCTGGAAGGAATATCTGGAGATTGTCTAATCCGATCCTACACTACAACTGCTTTCTCCACTTTAGTTGGAGTTGCTCAGAATCTTGTCTGAAAAAGTTTTGGATACTCCCTTCCTTCTTGCAATAACCACTTCCAGTATTTGAATACCAGTGTGAGAATATTTTCTCACCAGTGTGAGAATTGAATATCAGTGTGAGAAAAAAAATCATATACCTACTCAGAAGTAGTGGACCCTTAGTACAGATCCTTATTGCAACTTCAGTCTTCTTGCCCTTCCATAGCACACCCCTGAGTAGAAACTGGCTCAGGTTTATATTCCATCTGATCACTGCCGCAAGAAAACAGATTTCCCCTCCCCCTTCACACTGCTGAAGAAGACAAATTTTCTCAGCCTCCCTTTGTATGTCTTCTGCACTGGCCCCCAGTCGTGTTGGTAGCTCTCTAATAGACTTGCTTCAGCGTGCCAATGCATTTCTTGCACTGATAAATTTGGGTACATTACTTCAGGTGGTCCCACAACCACTAAGCAGAGGTGAAGAATCAATGTGTTTGGCCTGCTGACTATGCCATTGATAATGCAACCCAGCATGAATTTGACCTTTCCTTTATTTATTTTCTTCTTCCTTTTCTTTTTATTTCTCCCTATCTTTTATTACTTATTATTTTTCTTTCTTTCTCTCTTTCATCTCTTTCATTTTTTAACCCTGCAAGGGTACTTGGCTGATACATAGGTGACTTGTCATCCAACAGGATCACAAGTTCTTGTCTTCAAAAATTAATTTCTCATCTCATATTGGAAAGTGGAGAGATTCTACCCCAGGGGTGTAACTTTGTTGAGGTTCATTTCAGTCTGTTAAGTACTTCAGAACAGAGTCTCTCAGAAAACATTCTAATCTTGTCCAAGATCCAAATTATTAAAAATCTGAAGCCAGACACTGGAAGACACCATTATTAACCAGAAGTTGTGCTCCTTAGAGGTATGTGATTTTGATGATCCATCCAATATTCTACTCATCATCCATTTATTCATTCTATATCTCCCCAGTTTTGCTGTAGGAGTGCTATGGACACCATCCCATATGCCATATTGAAGTCAAAGTGAGAAAGATCTATTATCTTCCCTCATCCATTAAAGTAAATGACTTGGTTTTTATTGTGGAATTTTGTCAACTTCTTTGGGCTGTATACTTCTGGTCCGTTCAAGGCCTGGATGTAACTTCCAGAACGGGTTCCACAGTCATCCCCGGCACTAAGATGAAGCTGACCAGTTGCTACTTGCCCAGACCCTCCTACTTGGAGATGAGTGTGACATTTGCCTTTTTCCCATCACTGGGATCCTCTTCAAACTGGAGTTTTATTTTGAAGATGATAGAATTGTCATTGCAAAGTCATCAGTTGTTTCACTGAGGACCTTTCCAGCTTCACTGGTTGCATATATCTAATTCAATTAGATAGTCCGTATCTTAACATTTATGCAGTCTTGATAATACTTTTTTAGCTGTCAAAGGTACAAAACGCTTAAATATGTGAAGAGTGATAGACAGCAGATAACTAGAGAGAGAGGGAGAAGGAGCACTGGACATCTGAAATTTAACAGTTGAACTCTCAAAGCAGAAGACTGTGGCATGCTGGCTATAGCCAGTACAAGCTGGTGGTAAATTTTGATAACACTTGGACTAAGTAAAAAATGGCACAACCTGAATGACACAAATAACAAAAAGAGAAATGACAGCAGCAGCAACTGGGAGGATGATCATTTTTTGTGCTTCTGCCGAGTGAGCAATGAGAGTGTGAAACAAGGAGAGTTTAATTTGAGGGTTCTTAGAAAAGAAGAAAGGTCTTGGAGAGACGGAATTTTGAACAGAGGAAAGTGAACGCCTTGTCTGGAGGAAAGATGCTAGCAGTAGGCTAGATCCTAAAGATCAGAGAGCTGTGCATAGACAAGCACTAGCAGATGCCCAGGGATGGTGGCCAGTGACATCTGAGATGGTGCCTGCAGGTGTCTGAACAGTACAAACCCCATGACTTTCTGCCTGTCCCCCTCAGTCCAGCAGCCACCTCTCTGCAGGGTGTAAGAAGCTGTAAGGTTTGGATGTCATGTCTCAAGAGATTGTTCAAAACTGAATGAAGACATGTGACATTATGGCAGGCGGGATTGCTTAAGATAAAGGAGTTTGTTTCTCGACCTACGTCCTGTTATTGCCAAGATCAGAAGTAGTGGGCCAGCAGACCACTGAAAGTTGTACCACCAAGCATGAAGTGTCCCCACGAACAGAGGGACAACGTTGACGTGGTGACCTTATCAGCAGGACCAGACAAAAACTCTGCACAACTTGTCATTTTGTGATCGACCTGCCACCAGCGACCTGTCACCAGCAACCTGCCACCTGGACTCTTGGACTCCTGGAATCCTGGACTCCTGCAGCACTCATTGGGCTTCCTTGCCCAATAGGTGGTGACTATTCTTGCAACCCTATCTTGAATACTTGCTCAACTTCCACTTTTCCTTCTCATTCTGTCCTACCACTACTCTCTCTATATATATATTTTGGTAATAAATCTAAGTTTAGTTGCACAGCATTTGGCCTTGTTTGTGTCTTAATTTCATCTCTTGAGATCGAAAAGAAACCTCTTCTGACTCCGGACTGGGACACAGGGACAGGCAGATGAGGCCTTAAAAGCATAACATTAGGGATGAGAGAGGGTGCATGAGTATTTGGGATCACCAGATGGAGTTCCAGCTCTGATCTTATAGGTGTTGATACAGGCCCCAGCATCTGGATCCACCATGAGATAAACTGGACTTGGTCTTGCATTTGGCACTATCACAGAACCTGCCAGTGGGCTCAGAGACACAGGATTTCTTGCAGACAGACTTCACTGAGAAAAGCTGGGATAAAAACAGAAAATGTCTGAGCCTTTTCCATATGGATCATCACCCATGAAGCAGAAAGTCTCAATTTTCCTCAGCCTTTCTTTCACTTCCTGTGTGCTTACAGAAGCCCTGCTTGTTGCACCTTAACATCTCTCACTAATTTCAGATGCAGTTGTGCTTTGGCTTTCCTAACTCCAGTCCAACAAGCTCAAGCAATGTTTGTAGATTCCCCCTAGGTAGCTCATCTTCTATGTAGTTCATCATTCCATGATTCTATGCTTCCATTATGTTTGTTTGCACCTCTGTGTGAACCTTTTAATGGTATAGTTGCTCCATACCTGCCACTGTCAAGAGTATTCAACTTTCAGGATGATTTCAGGAACTTATCCCTGAAAATGACCAGCTGCCCTTGGCTCATCTGTCATCTACAACAGTCATTCATGAGAAGCTGAAAACCAGATCTCTGAACAAGAATACATCTGCTTTTTTGACATCCAGGATGGAGGTTTTGCTGTTTGCATTGCTCATTTCCCAGAAATTCTATACGTCTGAAGTTACATGATCAATGCTGCCAAGGCTATGTTAAATCTTTGCATTCTCAATCACTTGTTCCTTCTCTGTGAAGCAACAAACATACTGGCTAGTTGTTAACTTAGAATCATAGAATAATAGAATGGCTGGGGATGGAAAGAACAATAAAGGTCATCTTGTTCCAACTCCCCTGCTGTGGGATGGTTGCCACCCACTAGATCAGACTGCCCAGGACCCATTCAACCTTGCCTTGAACAAGTCCAAGGATGGGGCATCCACAGCTTGTCTGGACAACATGCTCTACTGCCTCACCACCTTCTATGTAAAGAATTTGTTCCTCACACCTAATATTATCTCNTTTTAGTTTAAAACTGTTCCCCTTTGTCCTGTCACTATCGGACCTTGTAAAAAGTCAGCCTCACTCCTGTTTCCAAGCTGCCTTCAGGAACTGGAAGGCTGCAATGAAGTCTCTGGAACCTTCTGTTCTCCAGGCTTAACAAGCCCAGCTCCCTCAGCCTTTCTTCACAGAAGTATTCCAGCCCTCCAGGCCCTCAAATGCCTCCTCCAGCCTGCTGTCTGCCCTCAGTTAAAATCCCTTAAGTTTGCTTGTGTCAAGAAATTGTCTTCAACATATCCACAAACCTCCTGGAATGCTTATGCTTATCTTATGCTCTCCTAGGGAATCTGTGGTCATAATTCCTGTAAGTACCGGGCAGGGCTGATGATCATGAGGTTTCTTCTAGAAGTTTAAAGAATGCTTCATCTCTTTCTCTTTGGGATCAAGTGGTCTGTTGCGGACACCTGCCAGTTTATCCTTTCCCAAAAGCTCTTGAATGGCTTGTCACCCCTGTTAAGACAAAACTTCATGAATTCACATCTTTCTTGGTCTTTTTTTTTTTTCCCGCCTGAAAAGTCTTTCTGAACCACTGACACTACTTCATCCCACTGACTCTCTGAATCCAGGTCTACAAATGCAATAGCAAACTCATTTCTCCAGCTTGTTTTCCATGCTGTGAAAACTCAGAGCCAAGCACTTGTGGTGGACTCCCATCAATGCTAAATTCAAAGTGCAAGATCTTCCTCAGTCTGGACCATTCCTCAGTGTTTCTAGTGCTCCCAGTTCTCCTCCAATTTTAATCAATCAGTTTTGAGAAAACACGAGCCTGGCAAAGTTGCTTTTGCCCTGCCTTGGCATAGAGATCAATTGAATGAAACCTAGCACAGAATATGAACATATGTGGAAGTAATAATTGCATAATTCAGATGAACAAATCAGAAATAACTGCTTACGCTGATGTTGTGTCAAATTTTATGCTATTTGAAGCCTTTGAAAACAATTTAGTGTGCTAGATATGATTTGGGTAGTATACCATTTGTTGATGTAGGAATGGATGACTGAAGTTCTACGGTCTGAAGTAACACGTGGCTAAGATATTCCTCCTGGCATCCACGAACTTGCTTTCCAAGATTGTACAGCAAGTTCTTAGCTTTCAACTATGCAATTAATTTTATATGGTGATGTTTTTGTATGCTTTCTATACGCTTTCAACACTTCTATAGTCTGTATTTTATGGAACTGACGTGAAACCTTGAAACCTTGACGTGAAAAATGACATTTTTGGTCATTGTGGTACTAAAATTTTTAGTCTAAAAGTGACAAGTACCATAGGAAATAAAAGAAATATGTATTTAAAAAATACGCATATGGAAACTGAGAAAATACTTTTGAAATTATTTATGCAGATCTGTTCACTTCATAATTTTTGGAACATCCACATCTTAAATGTCATGTGTTCACATAGATTTACAAACCATTTGACATTTTGTAGAAAACGCTTTTCTAGCCCCTAAAAATGTTGTGTAATTTATCTTTTCAGGAAGATCTAAATTCTGTTGAATGTAGTACTTTCTGTCTTCCTGGAAGAAAGAAGGGGAAAAAAGTTAATTTTTTTTTTTCGTATTTCTTGATATTATGTGTTTTGTGCCATTATAAGCAGAATTTAGAATGCATAGTTCTTAAAACATGACCAAGGGAGTCATAAAGGAACTGTAAAAATACTAAGAAAATTAGCCTGAATTACCCTGAGACTGAAACTAAGTGTAAGTTTATTATGAAGCTCTCACTCTGTAGCACATTGATGTGGGGTATATGTTAGCTTACTATAGGTAATGTTAGGACACTTTTTCAAGATTTCTTAATCAAAACAAAAATATTTGCTCCGTTTGGAGTTTTTCACTGAGGTCACTGGAAAGTGAGTACAGTTTTAGTACTTTGTACAATCCATGCTAAAGATCAGCCCGCAGGAAATGTCTGGTGGATTCAAAGGCAACTCTGAACACAAATGTAAATTTTGTTCCTCAGAATATGTATATTTCAGCACATCTTGCTTGTATGCACATCTATGTATGCATAGGTTTAAAAATGAAAGGATGTATTTTTTTTACTATGATACTTTACACTCATAGAGTCTTCCTTTTCTACTTCTCTCAAATGCTTTTTGAAAATGATTAAATGTGTTCTGTGAAAACTTTCATGAATTTTTTCAAGGTAGTTTATTATTATAGTTCCTGTAGTTAGCAAAGCTGGGATCAGAACTGGTAATCAGAAAACTCTGTGGCAGAAATGATGACACTTGAAAGAGACTCCCTCTTAGGGAGCTGTGTATAACTTGCAGATTTCTGTTACAGGACAGCTTGTAAAATCTTGCAGACATGGAAGACTATGGGTTGCAGCTGAACCAAGGCAATCTGCAGCAGAATTGAAAATAAATATCACAGTCTATCTTTTACGAAAATCAATGTGCTTCATGTAAAGTGTTAGCATTCCCCTCTAGATCTATATTAGATATGGTCAAAGAACATTAATATAGTAGTTCTTGACTGCATAATACAGCATGTAATATTATGGACACACCTTAATGGCAGCCTTATGAGCACAAGGTTTTTCAGCTGATTGTCATTGTATATGTAGTTTGCAAATAGATTAGGTAGTTTCAGGCTTAGAAAATCAGTAAATGTACAATCTACCGTACTCCGAAGAGGGACAATCATCTTGTTCGTCTAGACTATTTGTCAGTAGTCACAGCAAAAAATGGTCTTTTTTTTGTTTTGTTTTGTTTTTTGCTGCCTTTTAGGTTCTGTTGTCATTTGAACATCTACAACGAGCAAATAAGATGTTATTGTGAGACTGAAGGCATCCTTTGCTCTTGCTCTGTATGAACATCAGTAAAGAGATGTATTCAATCAACGCTATTCATTCAAGGTGTAAATGTCACTGGTAGCAGTAGGGAATGTGTCAGTGATGACTACTATGATGATACAGCAACTGCATTTTTCGGGATAAGTACTGTGGTGCACAAAGATAATGGGATCTAAGCTGTGTATGTTGGGATGACACAGCTATGTCTGTCAATAATCTGTACGGCTTTCTTTCAACCACGCTGTCAGTTCTGTACTGCTTTGATGACTCATTCTGCCCTATGAGCTTTCTGATAAGAAAATTATTTTACATTGTGTAAACTGAGTCAGTCTATACAGGAAAAAGCATAAAGAATCCATACAAGGGTAGGTAAGTTAGAGATCTGCTTTGGCTTTCTGTCAGACAATTTAGGGTTTTCCCCTAATATACTATACTAGCTGTGTTGTGGAGAACCAGGCTGATTACTTAATCAACAGTAACCTGAATTCCTTCACCCATGTGCTGTGTACAGCACAAGGCAGAGAAGTAGCCTATGTTGTCCAGTGTCCTAGTGGGTTTGGTGTCTCATGAGACCTTCCGTTCCAAAACAAGCTGTTTTGTTATTTCATATCCTTCCCCAATGGGTGATGAGATATTTACCCTTCAGAAAGCTGTTAAAGATATGTTATGATAATAACTAGAATTACAAGACAACAGAGCAATAAATCATTATTCACCTTGCAGAAAACAAGGGGCCATATTATGAGCCTATTGTGGGCAGGAAAGTGTGTGGAAGCTGTGGTTTGCATGCCGCACAAAGGACTCTGTTCCAACATCTGACAGGGAGAGCTTAGAAACATCAGCACGGTAATTAAAATAGCCTACGGGGAAAGATGACCTTTTGTGGAATCCTATAAAGTTCTCCTAATTGTTGAATAAAATGGAATGTAAAGAGAGTATGCTATGCTACAGACCTACTATTTTGGGCCTTATTATACTTCCTTCACATACTGTTGCAGATTACATTTTTTCAAAGGATGTGGCTGGTCTCTCAGGAAGTTCATGATTTTATAGTAAATATTGCAATTAAAAAGGGAATAAAACTGTTTGGAAATTATGGAGGTGCAAACTATCTTTCCTCTTCATTTGAGTCTTGATGTACGAGGAAGAAAATGCTCAATGTGATCAGGTATGATTAGTATAAAATCCTAAAATGGATGGCCTTGATCAAATAAAAAAAATTTTTGTATCAGCAAGACAAATTATAAAAATAAGAGACAGTAAGTAAGAACGAACTAAAGCAAATATAAAGTTTCCAGGTGCCTTTTTTCCCTAAATTCAAAAAACTTGTTTTTCTACTAATATATTTGCACAAGCATATTCTTTCTTTTTGTGTTGTTTTATTCTACCCTGAAACACATAATTTTTACTTTTCCTTCAGAAACATAGAAAGCAGTTTGTTCTATTATGTCCATTGTGGAAGTAACTGGAATACCATTTAGGTCAGGTCAGAACAAAAACAATCTGTTACCTTAGCTATAGGAGTGCAGGAAGCAGGGCAGCCTCTGCCCATATTATCTCTGCCCAAACTGAGCAGTTTCAGGGTTTGTATGCTATCAGGTTATACCACCAGTTGTTTACAAAACTGTCAGATGAGCAGGATATGGTAAATAACAATGACTGAAATACTTCAGATAAGGAAGCTCTAGACTGTGTACCTTTTTACAAATAATCCACTCCTTTGTTAGTTAAATTGTGTTGACCATCAAGACCATTGACTGAAAATGTTTCTTATTTGGTGAGGCCAGTTAAGTAATGGCCTATGCAGCCTATGAGGTGTTAACTATTTTACTTCCACATATAATTTTGTGGGACCCTCAATGCATTTAAAACGTTTCCTTAAACTCACTAAATCACAGTGTCTTGTTCCACGGCAGGCTTTATGAGAGGAAGAAAATATCAGGACAGATAGAGGATAATGAGCTATCTGAACCTGTAACCTTAATATATGTTAAACAACCATGTATGCATATTACACATGTATGCTTTTTAGGGTTTGTTTGCTTATGTGTTGGTATGGTCATCAGTCAACAGAATATCAAAAGAATATTAATCTACTATTTTCAGCTTTATCACTCACTTCTTTGCTTCTGCAAATAAATTTGTAGCATTGGTGATCCAAATGTCAGGATCTGCAGGGAGTTACCACTTTTATATAGGTCTGTAGGGAATATCATATTTTAACTATATTTCTAATATTTGTAGGAGTTTTTTTTCCACTTCTCTGATTGTTATTATGTTTTGTTTGTTTGTTTTCCCTTTCACTGTTCTCCCTTCTTTTGTACTGACTGTGCTAAACATTTATCAGGTTATTCTTCAACCAAGATCTCTCTTATTCAAAGTAAACATGGTTTGTTTCTTCTCTACTTACTGAAATCATGCTTTTCTTTGTATTACTGGCCAATTTTCTAAGTAGATACTCTGATCTGAACACATATGTATATATGGAAAATTATTTAGAAAGAAGATACATAAAATCTATACATATTAAAGAAGAACTTGAACTGAACTACTCTCTGGTTTCTGTATTATTTAAAGGGCTGTTTCTTTTGTATCTGACTTGCACATGTCATCAAGACTGGAACTGAGAAAGTATAAAATGAGAAGCAAGATTTATATACTATCTGACTGTGAAGATCAAAGCGAAGTGTCAGAGTCTATATAGTGTTATTTCCCAGGTATCTTTCAGTACTGCTTTGCAGAAATTTTGTTTCTTTGGATAATTTTCAGCTGAGCCACTTACTGCTGCTGGAAATCACAGTGATGTTCTGCCTTTGTCCCCGTAAATACATATAATAGTAGTCAAATTAGGTTTTGAAGACAAAACACAGACATAATAAAAATGCTGGTTTTAATAATGGGTCTGGGTTAAAGCCCCCTCAAATCTGAGTCAGCTGCTCTGGGCTTTGGATCAGGTTTGCAGCCAATCAGATAAATAATAATGTGCTATACTCTTAACTATGAATGTTTACTGTGAAACTGGTAATTGGCAACTGCAGCTATTATAAGTTAGAAGCCCTATTCTAATATATTCAAATCAATATAATAATACCTGTGGGGGTAACTGACCACATATTAAAAGATAATTATGGTTCTTAAAAGTATTTGTTATAGATGTACATTATGTGCCGACTCACTCAGTTGGCTTAGAATTTTTTTTTCTCCTGTTATTTTTACATGTATATTTAGCACATTTTGAAGAGGAAAAAAGTGTTTTTCAATATGCTGGTGATAATGATTAGGAGATCAAACAAAAATTGTAAGAAGTTTAAGAATATAGGATTCACATAAGGTCTTCTGAGTCATTAAGAAGAAATAGTGTTTGTTTTCTAACCCTGCAGATTCCTGTTCTACCTGCTGAAATACTTGCTTTATGTGACAGTGATACCTCTGATGATAAAGCAACAAGAAAATTGATGGAAAAATTTGATGATTACGAAAATTTTAAATTCTATTCAAATTAAGAAGCTCAAAATCATTAGTCACTACAGTGTTATCTTACCATCAATGTAAAAAATGCTGAAGTTTGGAAACCTTTTCATCTGGATGGCCTTAAAGGAATCTTGCTAGCTGCTTTAATATCTACAGTCTTTAATTGTATTGAAACTCTGGACCACTACCGATGCCACTTGTTCATGTGATTAAAGGACTTGTATATATACGGTATATGTATACTGTGGCCCCCAGCACAGAGGGGATGTGGAGCTGTTGGAGTGGGTCCAGAGGAGGGCCACCAAGATGATCAGAGGGCTGGAGCACCTCTCCTGTGAGGAAAGGTTGAGGGAGTTGGGACTGTTCAGCTTGGAAAAGAGAAGGCTCCGGGGAGACCTCATTGCGGCCTTCCAATACTTGAAAGGTGCTTACAGGCAGGAGGGGGACCGACTTTTTACACAGGTGGATAATGGTAGGACAAGGGGGAATGGGCTAAAACTGCAAAAGGGGAGGTTTAGGTTGGACATCAGGAAGGAATTCTTCCCTGAGAGAGTGGTGAGGCGCTGGCACAGGCTGCCCAGAGAAGCTGTGGCTGCCCCATCCCTGGCTGTGTTCAAGGCCAGGCTGGATGGGTTCCTGGGCAGTCTGATCTCGTGAGCTAGTGGCTGGCGGCCCTGTCCACGGCAGGGGGGTTGGAACTAGATGATGTGTGAGGCCCCTTCTAACCCAAGACGTTCTATGATTCTATGATTCTATGATTCTATGATTATTGTAAGAGCTTAAAATCTACAGTGAAGTTTGATTCTTAACCTACTATCAGTTACAGAAAGCAAAATGCTGTGTTCAGGCAGTATGTTTAATTTCATTTTTTTTCTTAGACAACTAGAAAGGCAATTGAAGTTTGAAGCATGTATTTTCAACAGGAATTCTTCAAAAAGTGCTAAATGTTTATTGCAGAAATTTTATTTGCATATGACAAACTAATTTCAGACTTTCTAAATCAGTGTGGCAGAAAAAAAAAAAAATTGAAAATCAACAAATCTTGATCTTATCAAATAAATTTCACCATTTTCACTAACCTAACAACTTTAGCACTAAGTACAGTATCATTCCCACAGACTAAGTTGATTTGCCTTCTTGGGCTCCCAGGCCTGAAGCTGTGAAATGTTTCAGCTAATGATACTTTTCTTTAGTTCCCCAATGATTTCCCTTACTATTCCATGCCTAGGATGTCCTCTGTTCTGTTGGAAGAAGTGCTAGTATTAATATCCAATTAGAGAGATGACAATACAATGTAGTTTTACAGTAAGCTTTTATTACTAGGTTATTTTTACTTCAGCTAATTTCCCTGATTTTTTCATCACTGTGTCATGTAAATATTTAGTGGAGGTGAAAGAGATTTTATCTTGGAACACAGACAAGCAAGTTGGAGGGAAAGTACAACAGTATCTCCTTTTAAACTAATAGATTTGTGAAATCATGTCTTCAATTCACTTTATTTAACTTGTCAAATATATGTGCTGAGAAGCCACATAGTTCAAGAATATATATAAAAAAGATATGTTTGTATTTCCCAACACCCTCAGAAGGTAAACCCATAATCAAATATACTTTTTCAAATAGCAGATATAAATTCTGTGGAGAATTTTTCTCTTCCTGTACAAATGAATTAAACTGAGACTTTTAAAAATACAGTTTTCAAAGAACACTTATTCTCATGTGTTATATGAATATGTATTTCTTTTCTATTTAATTTCAATTTAATAAAAATATTTTGCTTTTATTATTTATATATTTTCTGTATTTCTCAAAATATCCTAAAAATACTTTATATGAAGTCAAGTATTTTATCTCCCTTTTTGACACGTATGTGATTTCACTATTAATGCTGTTCTATTCCCTCCCTGGCTGTTTTTCTTTTAGGTCTTTACAAGAAAATGAAAAGAAATTGAGTTGAAAATAAATGGTTAACAGAAATGTGTTGCAGGTATTTGTTTTGTAAGGCACTCTCTGTTGATTTCTCTCTAACTCTCAAAAGATACTCATGCAAAGGACATACAGCTTTGATCATCATTTATCTTCCCTCATCCCTCCTCCCCCTTTTGGACTTTTTACAGTTGGCTATCTAGTAGAGTAACACAGTTTGTTTCCATAGGAACTGACCAACTTACATCTCACTAGAGCACGAATTTCCGGCAAAAGGTCCTGTTTTCCAAAGCAGGTAAATTGTTTTTCTCTGCTGAAAAGGGAATCACACAAAAAGAAGTTCCGTACCTGTTTGGTCAGTATACCAGTTTTTTTTTGAGCAATGAGTCTGCAAATCTTTATAATACCTGCCTTTTAAAAGCAGCTACTGTAAGATTTTATATCTTGCATATTAAATACTACAGAACACATACTGAAATACAAGACTTTACTATAAACAAATTTTGTTAAATATTTATCTGACGTATACACTGTATCTCTTCTTCAAATCACTGAGTTTTTAAAATACAAGTCCAGTAATTCACATATTCTGTGAAGTAAAAATTTTTGATGTACATAGAAATTACTTGCCAGATACATGCTAAAGAAACGATGGAAAGCTTTGTTTAGTTATTAAATAGCCAGATATAATCTCTGATTTCTTCTGACTTCAACACAATTTCACAACACATATTTCTATCAATATTTCTTTATTCTATTTTCTTTCCTTCTGAATTGCCATCAGCCACATATCACATGATCTTTTGAAGAGTTTGAATGTTTTCATGGTCAACATCAGTATGATTGTCCTCTTGATCTTAATTGGTGTCTCTTGTCATTAATGTTGCTGTAGAATAGCTCAGAAAGAGGAAATGATGATGGTCAACACCATGTAAATGTAAGGATTAATGATCCAGCATCTCAACATAACTTTTCCATTATAGTTTATCATTTGTTTCAGGGTCAGAATCTAGTGCAGTTGGCTCTACAGAAATAATAGGTTTTCTGTTTGACTTTACAGAACTATTCCAATTTCTTCTTTTGCCTTCTGATGAGGAAGAATGAGGGATATTTAGTGATCAGGAGGGTACTCATCAGCTAAGAGGACAAACTGATAAGTTATGGTATTATTTTTTCTGAAAATAAAGCACACTAAACATTAGGACTGTAAGGGTAAACTGACAGTGCTTATATGAGTGTTTGTTATGGTACAGGCTTTTTGCAAGCATTGTACTGTATTTTTGCTCTAAATGTGTAAAAGACGTGAAGGCTCCCATGTAACATCCAATCATTTTTAACAAGGCTAAAAGTATGAATAGAAAAATATTTCTCTGCATTGTCCAGCACTTTTATCTCTTTTGATATATCTATTTATATGTATCTACTGATATATAAAGACTGAAAAAATAATAAAAAAAAATCATTAATGTGATTACCTGTATAGAAAATGTGGAAAGAGTGATTGTGTGGTCAAGAGAAGACCTTTTCTCATCCTTGCACGCTGTCGCTGGATAAGCCTTCTGGTGGCTGTGATGCCACAGTCAACATCGGCACACGTGTCTGCACACCAGTTAAAGAGCCTATCTTTTTTTAACACAAGTTATGCATCTTCTAACCTGAGCAGTTTGTACTTAGAAAGAAATATAAACATCAGGAGTTGAATATGGAAAAATGCTTAGCATGACTTGATATGTACCACTTGTGATTCATGACAAAACAATTTCCAAACTTTTTCCTTATTTCTAAAGAGAACACCTGCTGATTTGTAGAAGTAATTTCAATTCACATGTAAAGTCCACTAGGGACTACCTGCCTCTTTACTCAATAAATGGCTCAGTCAGCCATCATAGCAAACACACTGGCAGTGAGTAATGGCCACATTGCTGTTATGTAAACACTGACTCAAATGCCTATTCTTTTTTTTTTTTTTTTTTTTTTTTTTTCNTTTTTTTTTTTTTTTTTTTTTTTTTTTTTTCTGGTTTCCATCTATTCAGACATTTGATTTCACAAGGTATAACAGAGAAACTGCCATATCTGATTATGAAATCAGTTTGGGAAATTAAATGGTAGACTTTTCAGCCACTTTTACCTGATATAAATTGTCATCCTTCTAATAAAACTTTGTCACCATTTTTTATTGTAAGATTTGTAGTTTTCATCTAAGCGCGCTTGTGAGCACGCATGAAACAACTTGTTCAAGGTGATTTGTTACCTGTAAATATTGGAAATGAAAATCTACTCAAATTAGAATGCCAAAAGAAACAAGTTCAACGTTGCTATATGGAACAAATCTATCATGAAATCACTGTAAGGTAAAGACTACTGAAAAAGTTATTTTAATTAGCATGTGACCTTTCTAATTTTCTGAAATTGATTAGAAAAATCATTAGGAGTTGGCTTGGCAACACTGTGCGTACAGAAAGCGATAGAATAGTAAGTTATCACACAAATCAGGACTCTATAATTAACAGCTGAATAATCTATTATTATTATTACTATATCTTTTTCTTCCTTTTCCTTGTTTCTCCTTGGATGCCCAGCTCCTTTTGGAGTTGAAGGAATAGGAGACAATTGCATGTAGACTTCAGTGACATTGTAAAAGTAATATTTAAAGTTCTTTGCTAGCATTTATCCAATTATTAATGACAAAGTTATTGCAACATACTGATCAAAATATAAATGAAGTAATTTTAAACAAGAAGTAGCTGTCATCTGTGATAACTGATCCAAATGCACATCTGAGCTAAGCTTGCCCAGTGATGTAACAAGGCCAAAATTCTGTGTCTCAAAAGATTTCCTCTAAGGCTTGGCAGTTGGTAACGGAACACAGAAATCAATATTAATTCCATCTGTGACTAAGTGGGAAGTAAACATGCTGCTTATTTTCATCTATCTGAACATGACCCATATCTCTTTGCGGGTATAGAAGAAACCTTTAAAGGTGAGAATTGGACAGCACAGAGTTATTGGGAAGTATATAGTGAGTGACATTTTCTTCCATATCCCCTTTTGGTATTTGAAATTGACGTCCAGCTAAACGCGAACTGAATTGTCACCAGGTGGAGGGAGAGTGGAAGGAAATTCAACCTGTTTTCCTCTATTGAAATTGGAGCAGCACGAGTTATAAAGTGCTTATTGTTTTAAATGTATTATTCAATGAACCTATGTAATTAGAAGCATTAAATCATTGTTACTTAGAGGAATTTGGTATTAAGAGACTATGTGCAGTAAGGCTTGTTTTAAGCAAATATGTGTGGTTCAGATATGGAACACATGTAGGTTTCAGGCTGTGTATTTATTCTCTTTTATCATGTTTCTCAGATTTATTTTGTATGACTCCTCACAGCTCTCAGAAAAGCTTTATAATAGATGAAATTTTAATCTTCTTTCTTCATTTACACCCATTTTTAATTACATAGTATTACAATGAGTCAAGCTGTAATAGTTTATTTTTATACTAATGTTTTCATTGAGCTACTATGCAAAAATTTTCAGGATGTAAATTATGTCACATTACTGAGGTAGCTAGCAACATTTTAGAGTAAAACTCAAACAATTTAGGAGAAAGTGTATTATAATTATCAGTGCTGTTTGATAACATGTTGTATCTCACTCAGTTTTGATGATGAGGCTGTGTGATTCATTGTCATGATCTGTTAAAATACCAGTGCTCAATGATTCTCTTATTCTACAAGATCTACCTAAATATACTATAGCAAAACTTAATGTGTGTCTGTCTGAGCATAGTGTACACATAATTCTGAGGAGATTATGGGCTTGGAGATTAGGTTTTTACAGAAGATAAATGGTTACTTGCCCAGAGGCATTATCTCGGATTTATTCCATTATAAAAAATCTTTACATTTTAATTGGATTTCTTGGATATGCCCTTTTCAAAATTCCAAAAAGATATTATGCTGATAGTTTTAATTAATTTTCTTCAAATTACAAATGTATCCAATAGGTAAAAATACTTACTAAAATTACACAGGTGTGATTGCAAAGACTCTCTTAGTCATGGAAGTATGTAAGAAAATAAGTTATTCAAATCATTTTCACACTTATAACTGTGTAAAACTGTTTTAAAAAAGCAGCAAATACTGCTCTGAATATCAGAGTAACCATCAACATTTGCAAGAAGAAAACTACGGTGTCATTTTAAACATCAAAGAGAGCGGTAATAAACTAGCAGTGAAAGAAAGTACAAATCAGTGTCTTATAAAAAAAAAAAATAGCCGCAATCACGTTTGCTATACAAAAGAAATATGCAAGATATGAAGTATTTTTGTGTAATAATGTAGAAGATTTTCAATGTCTCTTAAAGAATACTATATTATTACTGACCATCAAGTAGCCAAAATAGAGGAATAGAACTACCTTTTTCCTCAAAGCGCCTACCATTCTGAATTACTCAAAAATAAATTTCTCTTAATAAAAAAAAATCAAATACAAACTTCTAAGTTTTTGTAAAGCAAATGGTGTCTCTGCACCAAAGCTATAGTAAATGTTCTCTGTTCCAAAGAATTTAACCAAACCTGTAGTTGTCCAGCTGTGTTAGAGACCTTCAAGTAGTACAACAGCAGGTTGCATCAGACACTATTACACTCATCTCATTCATCTTTTGGTCCACATAGAATATACATTTTTCTCCATGATACTCTATTTCTTTTTTCCTTTTCTTTTCTTTCTTTCTTTCTTTCTTTCTTTCTTTCTTTCTTTNCATGATACTCTATTTCTTTTTTCCTTTTCTTTTCTTTCTTTCTTTCTTTCTTTCTTTCTTTCTTTCTTTATTTATTTATTTATTTATTTATTTATTTATTTATTTACTCTCTCTCTCTCTCTCTCTCTCTCTTTCTCTCTTTCATTTTTTCAAGAGAGTATCCTCAAGCTGCAAAAATGAACATAAAATTCAAGCTCTTTAGGGAAAGAGCAGATAGATAAGGCCTGGGGTAGAAATAAACTTTAGGGTGGTTTAAACTTGTAGTTTAAAAATATTATGTGAAGTAAGAGACATATTTCACAAACCAGTAATATTTAGATAAGCATATGGCAGTTTTCCTATAGATGTATTACTGGGTATGTTTTCCTGTACTTTATTTCCCTGCATAAGATATTTTCCAAGACCAAATAATGTGCCTTATATGTGTTTAGAGTTAATCCAGTTGGAGTTGCATAGTTATCAGCATCTAATATGAACAAGCGTCTTTGTATTCTAGCAAATTATAGCAGGAGTGGATGAATCAGGTAATGATGACTAACTGCAGACTACATTCTAGATATACAAACTGAAAGATTGCATTATTTTTATTTGTGGATTTAGTATCTCACAATGTAGTTTATCACTACTACAGTCCTGCTTTAGATATGTAATACACAATTCCTAGTATGTCATTTAAGATCTGTCACTAAGTAGTCTATGAAAAGACAAAATGTGTATCTGGTGTTAACAAAGTTACGTATATGAAGTTTAGAAAAACGCAGATGTAATCACTGCTGTGCTAAAACATCCATTAGGAAAGTTTGTCTTGTGCAGAGGACTAAAATCAGCACTATCCTTCATGTAATTCAAACAAAGTTCTACCAGCCACTTTGGATTAGGATCGTGTCTTTATGTGAGCATCCTAGCCATCCTACCTGCTTTTCCGTGAGTCGCGTTATGCAGTGGTCCTGGTAAGCACAAGCTGGAGTCTTTTTAACTAGACTTGAGGAGTGTATTTTAATCACTCCATTTGCTGTTGGACAGAAGACTGTTTCCAAAGACTCCCCTGTGCCTCATTGCTTAAAAATGCAAAATTAACCTTTCTTTATTGAAACAGTGATTACTCCTCTGACCACCTGACAGGGCGTGTCCTGTCCAAAATGTTACACATAGGAACAACTGAACCATGTCCTGAAAATAAATGCTGATCTCATGAGTAATAACTGAATTGATCTACGTTTGAGTATAATTCTGCTGGACAGTCTATTTGTTTCTTGTCTATATAAACCTCTATGGCTATTCAAAATGAGTAAATGAGTTGTCCATCTGTCTTCTCCAAGTTCTACAGATTGGGAGAACTCCTTGAGAGCAGCCCTGCGCAGAAGGACTTGGGCGTTGTGGTGGATGAAAAGCTGGCCATGAGCCGGCAGTGCGCTCTTGCAGCCAGGAAGGCCAACGGCATCCTGGGCTGCATCAAGAGAGGGGTGGCCAGCAGGGAGAGGGAGGTGATCGTCCCCCTCTGCTCTGCCCTTGGAAGGCCTCACCTGGAGTGCTGTGTCCAGGCCTGGGGCCCCCAGTACAGAGGGGATGTGGAGCTGTTGGAGCGGGTCCAGAGGATGGCCACCAAAATGATCAGAGGGCTGGAGCACCTCTCCTATGAGGAAAGGTTGAGGGAGTTGGGATTGTTCAGCTTGGAAAAGAGAAGGCTCCGGGGAGACCTCATTGCGGCCTTCCAATGCTTAAAAGGAGCTTACAGGCAGGAGAGGGACCGACTTTTTACACAGGTGGATAATGGTAGGACAAGGGGGAATGGGCTAAAACTGCAAAAGGGGAGGTTTAGGTTGGACATCAGGAAGAAATTCTTCCCTGAGAGAGTGGTGAGGCGCTGGCACAGGCTGCCCAGAGGAGCTGTGGCTGCCCCATCCCTGGCTGTGTTCAAGGCCAGGCTGGATGGGTTCCTGGGCAGTTTGATCTAGTGAGCTAGTGGCTGGCAGCCCTGTCCATGGTAGGGGTGTTGGAACTAGATGATCTCTGAGGTCCCTTCCAACCCAAGCCGTTCTATGATTCTATGATTCCCCTCGTGAGTTGTCCTGACTACGCATGGCAGGTGGCACAATCTCTTCCTTTCTGTGAGCTCACTGCTCCTGGATGGGGAAGAGGTACAGATATTTTCCTCCTTCTTCATCAGGAACCTCTGCTGTTTAATTTTTAAAGATCTAGATGTGTCAGATGCCTTAATACTTCTTCTTATTGCTTATTGACTCTTTTTCATAAACTCTCTTTCCTGTACACAGTTCTGAGAAGTCTTACCAGGTTGTGATTGCCTGTTACAGTCTTCAAAAGTACAATAACATGTCTGCATAAAGCTGTTTTTAATAATGGAGGACGTATTTGAATGGTTTAAATGCATTGTTCAGAGTGAAGGATGCTGCAATACATTTTTTTCCCTTTCTTTCTTTGGGAAGAGATTTTATTTACACTCTGTTCTCAGTTTTGTGCATTCTAGTTTTTGTCAGTTTAAAAAGGTTTACCGAAGTAGTTCCATAATGAAAACTCACATCATACTCTGGACTGCTTAACAAGATAAAACATTACAGCAGCTTTTGTCTTTGCTATTACAATTTTACATATTACATGTCTGTGACACAGTCATGGATCAGTTTGAGATCTACTTGGCATTACTTGATGACAAAAGTCACATGAAATAGCTAGTCCATTATAAAAGATTAAGCTCAAAAGTCAAAGTGATGGGAAGAACTAGTAAGTAGAGTTATGTGCTTATACTTGCAGTCCCTGTTTTGGATAAATAATAGCCAAGGTGACCACAAAATTTTCATTTGGCAGAATTATGAACAAAACTTTAATTGTATGTTGAGAGAGAAAAGCAATTATATAGATGGAGAAAAAGAGACAATAGCCAAAAATAAATCCAGATTTTGTGAAAATCAAGTTGACTGATCCTGTCAGGCTGACTTTTTCATTATTACTATGCAAAGGAAAATTATTGTAGAAATAAATATTTGAAAAGTGACAATTTAGTTCTAATTTTACAAATATATAATTTTTTATCATAGTAGATGTGCAACTGAATGAAATTTTTAGAATTTGTGTATAGCAGTTCACAAATAAAAAACCTTTTGTTCTTGCTAGTATCATATATCTTCCCATTTTTTCGTATCAGTAAAAATGAAACTCCTATTAAATGACAAGCTTGTCAGTCAAGGAAATAGCCTAAGATTATAGGTTTACTTCTATTTTAGGAGATTGCATTTTTTTTTCTGTCACTTTCAACAGATTGCTGTCTATGCTGCACAAACACTCAACACAATTAACTTTGGGAACTAGCATCATTTAGCTTCTACAAGCTTTCAGTGATAACAAAAGCTGAAGATTGCAAAGTTGTTTCAGATGACTAGCCTTTCTGCTTTCAGTGTCTAGCCAATTTGTATCCTTTCTCCTGGTGATAACCATCACTAGCCTGTTCTGATTCCTTTACCTTCCTAGAAATCCAGATCCATAAATTTGTCTTGGATGTAGTTTGAGCAATTTGAGAATTAATCCTGAGCACAAAGAGTCATTAAAAAAAAAAAAAAAAAAAAAAAAAAAAAAAAAAAAAAAAAAAAATGATTAATTTTAGCAAAAATTATTCCAACAAAAGTTAGTGTATAATAAAAAAAAAAAAAAAAAAAAAAAAAAGCCCTATAGCTGTTTTTGAAATTCCAGCTTGAAATTCCAACTTTCAGACTTACAGTTGCAAACTTTTAATTTTTTTTTCCCTGAGTTTCTTTCTCTGTAATTTTTATTAAATATTTTTACAATAATTTCTCTTTTATCACAAAAGTTTTTCTTCTATCTAGTATGAAATGTCTTGGTTACAAAAAATCTATTATACTTTTGTCATGAGGTACATTGTATCTTAATGAAGAGTGAATTTGTAGATGTATTGGAGTACCTTGTTCAGAATTTAAGAAATGTATATTAAAGGCCAAGCTGTAAACATAAGGTCCGTATTCTCTTTCTCTCAGCTTGAGAAATAAAGTGTAGCCATTCAATTGAAGTTAGAATTATCCAGGCATTTCTTATGAAGCCTTACTTTGTTTTTATCAGACGTCATTGATTTTGCCTGTATTTTACCTCTGAACCATTCTAAATATGACTCCATATCGGTAAGATAAATTCGGATTTGGAAAGCCATGAAATCTATGATGTCTTACCCTTCTTTTTCTTCCTTCTTTTCCTTCTTCTTCTTTAACTATTAAACCAGTTAAAAATGAAAAATCAGTTAATTAAAATATAAACAACTTAAAACATCTTGTAAAACATGTAAACATAGAGAGAAAACAAACAGGATATTCAATTCATGAATAAAATTAATGCATACACTTAAAGCATTTTGATGCATAAGTTTAATTTATATACTGGAGGACTTTGATCATGTTAAAAACATTGATGAAAGCTGGATAAAACTTATCAATCATTGCAGTATACTGTAACATACATGCAGGGCTATTAACATTTTTTTCACTCAAACCCTGCATATTCACTCATAGAATCATAAAATGTCTTGGGTTGGAAGGGACCTCAGAGATCATCTAGTTCCAACCCCCTGCTGTGGACAGGGCTGCCAGCCACTAGCTCACGAGATCAAACTGCCCAGGAACCCATCCAGCCTGGCCTTGAACACAGCCAGGAATGGGGCAGCCACAGCTTCTCTGGGCAGCCTGTGCCAGCGCCTCACCACTCTCTCAGGGAAGAATTTCTTCCTGATGTCCAACCTAAACCTCCCCCCTTTCAGTTTTAGCCCATTCCCCAGAGTCCTACCTTAAGTACCTTAAGTACCTTAAGCAGAGATGAGAATTAATATTGAAAGAAAAGAAGCTTCTAGGGGTTTCGCCATTGAGTAAGGAATGTTTTATAAAAACAACAAAAGCAGAGGAAAGGTATAGGAGAGATTAAAAATATACTGTATGTAAATGCTTCAAAAATGCTATTAACACATAACAATTCGGAGCTCTAAAGGATGAAAAAGAAGATGGCTAGTAACATTGAAAATACTGTTGAAACAGGTGGCACTAGATGTTAAGATTATGGTTTTTTCACTCTTTAGCTATTGACTCATGAAAACAACAGAATATTTACCTAAAAGTTAAGAAAATTAAATTCTTGAATCATCTTCTTTTCTCTAGTTTTAATAGTTTTTTATGCTTTAATATATTTACTTTTATTGTGAGTTACAGTTAGTATCTGTGCAACATTTTGAGCATTTTTGAGCTTGTTATAAAACATACACATATATTATTAGACAAAGTGAATGTCCTGCTAGGTGTATGTGAATCTGCTATCTAGAAAACTTGAGTACTGAAATTACAGTCATAGAATCATAGAATGGTTTGGGTTGTAAAGGAGCACAAAGATAAACTAGTTCCAGGCCCTCTGCCATGGGTAAGATACCTTTCAGTAAAAGGTCATAAGTGTATTGTCTAGATAATATTTGTTGTCTAAGTGACACTTTTATAAAACTATCTGTCTGCAATGCTTCTTTGAAAGTACTCTTGGTGAACATAATCCAGTTGTTGCTACTGTGATTCACACTATATTCTGTTTGTACTATAGGTACTGAGTTTAAAAGTCATTATACTGGAAAGGATTACTTTCTTTTTCCTTGATTTTTCAAAGATAAAGTATTTTTAACTCTCACGTGTCACTCCATTGCAGATAAGTAATTTCACAGCTAGTAGCAGTGCTAATTTGACCAATTATGAATTCATTGACCTGCCTTGGCACTAATTTTCCTCACACAATGGGATCCACAAAAATATAGCTTTCCTGCACGTATCATTTAGGAAAGTCATTCTTGCATAAATCTTTGAGCAGTAATCAATCAGATGTGATGATCTACCAAGGGGCAGGAGGGAGACAGAGTTTTCCTAATCAATCCTTTTAATATAATCCAATTATCTCATTTTAATTTATTTTTCTGATTGAAGAAAAAAAAATCAAATAAAAATTTAAGAAATATAGATATTGATAGAAAAAATATAAATTAAAAATAGTAACTCAGTTAAAAATGTGTATTGTCATTCCTGTAGCTATCTTGATAGGACAAGCACTTCCTTCTATCTGTATGCCTGAGTGTCAACAGTGGAAGATATTAGTGGGAACACTAAATTTGGGTAGATCACAGATACTGGTTACTGTTCTTATGCCAAGTATTTCAGAGTGGAGGGGTTATTATTAGAAGGAATCCAAAAACTTAATTTGAAGGCAAACGCATAAACCACTTCTCACTGCCAGTTTAATAGGATCCTGGACACATATGTATCAGCTTGAAGAACATGGAAGTGACCTTTGTAAGGAGGATTGGTTTATATATACATTTAAACAGAATTACAGAAAACATCGGCTATCTTTCAGACTAAGTTCATGAGTGCTTATTCTAAAGTTAATTTCATGTATTTTTTTCCTCAAGTCTGTTACATACAGCCACCCTACACAGAGCTTCTAAGTAACACAACCCTCAAGAGGCAGTGATATGAAGGATTCTGGTGTACATTATTTCATCAGCACAAAGTATTTAACAGAAGATGTTTAATTTATGCCACAATTTATTTTAACATTTTTTCTTCCCAAGAACAAATTCAGGTTGGGCAGAAAATGGCTGGAGAGCAGCTCTGAGGAGAAGGATGTGCTGGTGTATGTTGATGAAAAACTCAACATGAGCTGACAATGTGTGCTTGCAGCCCAGAAGGCCAACGACATCCTGGGCTGCATCAAGAGAAGCGTGACCAGCAGGGCCAGGGAGGGGATCCTGCCCCTCTGCTCTGCTCTCATGAGAACCCACCTGGAGTGCTGTGTCCAGTTCTGGGGCCCCCAACACAAGAAGGACATTGAGCTGTTGGAGGGGGTCCAGAGGACGGCCACGAAGATGGTCAGAGGGCTGGAGCACCTCCCCTTCAAAGAGAGAGTTGGGGTTCTTCAGCCTGGAGAAGAGAAGGCTCCGGGGGGACCTGATAGCAGCCTTCCAGTACCTGAAGGGGGCCTACAGGAGAGCTGGGGAGGGACTCTTTAGAAGGGCATGGAGAGACAGGACAAGGGGTAATGGCTGTAGACTGAAAGAGAGAGTCTTTCAAAAGACTGAAAGAGGGAAGGTTCAGGCTAGATATTAGGAAGGAATTATTTGCTGTGAGGGTGGTGAGACATTGGAACAGGTTGCCCAGAGAGACTGTGGATGCCCCCTCTCTGGAAGTGTTCAAGGCGAGGCTGGATGGGGCTGTGAGCAACCTGGTCTGGTGCAGATGTCCCTGTCCATGGCAGGGGAGTTGGAACTAAGTGGTCTTTAAGGTCCCTTTCAACCCAAACTATTCTATGATGTATTTTTTTTTTATTTTTTGTACACGTTTAGAAGAGAGCACACAAGTAAGAACTGAATAGATATCAACTTCATATGTTTAAGGAAGATCACAAAAGATAAGAATAGCTTTCTAGAATTTTTTTTAAATTGGAGCTCATGGAAAGCTGTGACAGAGTCCAGAGGAGGCTCTATTAATCCCAGATGGTGTACATAAGAGAGAATGGATGAAAGACAGGTTTGAAGAATAATTTGGAATATTTTAAATTTTCACCTCATTTCTTGCTTATGACTGCTAGATTTTCCTCTAGTTTTATTGATTTTAGGCAGAGCCTGTCTTTGGTTTCCTAAAGGCGTTACCTCAACTAAATATTTTGGGCTTAAATATCCATAATACCTGTAAGATTAATTAAGAAATGTGAAAAAAAAAAAATCAAAAAATTGTGCAAATTTATGTTAAGCCAGAGATCTGCGAGTGACATGATTACAGGGAAGTACTGGAATTCTCGTCCCTGATGCTATTTAAGAGACAAGTGGATGTAGCCCTTAAGAACGTGGCTTAATGGCGGTGTTAGGTGATGACTGAGCTTGATGATCATAAGGGTCTTCTCCAACCTAAATGATTTTATGATTCTAAGTCAGTGGCAGCCTTGGAAAAGAGATATAAGCACGACTTCTTTAAGCACTCCAACAGCAAAAAGAATATGCTGAAGTTCTGGTGCTGAATACTACAGAAGTCTTGGTGACAAAGGATAAAGAAAAGCTTTCACCTTGGTCTTCATTGGTAAGAGTATTCCTCAGGAATCCATACATCAGAGGCCAGAGAGGAAGTCTGGAGTTAGGAAGACTTCCCTCAGTTGAGCAGGATCACAGCAGGAATGTTAAAACAAACTGCATATAGCGAAATCTGAATATATCTGAATATGAGACTGAATGTCTACAAGTCTAGGGGCCGGATGGGATGCATCCCAGGCTCTTGAAGGTGCTGGCAGATGTGGTTGCTGAGCCGCTTTCCATCATATTTGAAAAGTCATGACTGTCAGGTGAGGTCCCCGGTGACTGGAAAAAGGCAGACATCACTCCCATTTTTAAGAAAGGGAGAAAGGAAGACCCAGGGAACTACAGGCCGGTGAGCCTCACATCTGTGCCTGGGAAGATCATGGAGCGGATCCTCCTGGAGGAGATGCTAAGGCACGTGCGAGATGAGGAGGTGATCCGAGACAGCCAGCATGGCTTCACCAAGGGCAGGTCGTGCCTGACCAATCTGGTGGCCTTCTATGATGGAGTGACGGCATCGGTGGACCAAGGGAGGGCGACGGATGTTGTCTCTCTGGACTTGTGCAAGGCCTTTGACACGGTCCTGCACCATATCCTTATCTCTAAAGTGGAGAGAGATGGACTTGATGGGTGGACTGTTTGCTGGATAAAGAACTGGCTGGAGGGTCACAGCCAAAGGGTTGTAGTCATTGGGTCTATTACCAGGTGGAGGCTGGTCACGAGCGGTGTGTCCCAGGGGTCCATCTTAGGACGGGTGCTCTTCAACATCTTTATTTATGACTTAGACTGTGGGATCGAGTGCACCCTCA
>VXAV01010160.1:95463-109401 GCA_013399715.1 Alectura lathami | reverse complement strand
CGGCGGGCCCGCGGGGCGGCTCCCTGCGGCGGCTTCTCGGCGGTTCTGGGGCCTGCCTGAGTCCGGAGCTCTGCTGTGCTTGGCCGGGACGAATTTGCTTTCTCAGAGTTGCTGAAATTCCGGTGAACGGTTGTTGCCCCTGCTGTTGGGAGGGAGCTTCCTCGCTGCGGTAACCAAACCTTCTGCGAAGAGCCCTCTGCTAATGCTTGGCGTGGGTTCGGTGCTGTGCGTGGCTTTTGCCAAGCCTGCCTTCAGGTCGTTTGTGTATTTCTGGCTTTTGCTTTGCGAAGACTACAGTGCTAAATTTTCGCTTTGATACTATATTTCTACTGTATTCTCTCAAGACTTGTAGGCTGAAGAGGCAGCGTTATTTACTTCATGGGTAGTAGCCCTCCATCTCGCTGTTTATGCTCTTTACCTATTTCTGGATCTTTTCCAGTTAAGCGTTCTGCTTTTGAGTTGGGAAGAGGTCGTATCTTCTGCATTTGAGATGCAGACATACCGTGGATGTATACCCTAGCGTAAGGCTCCTTCTGTTCTGTAGTTTCTAACTTTCTGATGGTGCATTGCGTTCTGTTAGGTCAGAGCTCGCTCAGAGTGAAACAGTGAATGCTTTTAGGAAGGTACTTCTGATTTCTCTTATTTTAACAGTAAAGTTAGGATTTCTTTTTTAGTAAGTAAAAGGAAATTACAACAGGTGAAAATAAGTAATCACTTGATAAAGTATTTTTATTCCCCACATCATTTAAAAGTGACAGACTAGGAAAAAAATAAAACCTGAAGTCTTACAGAATTCTTAGGACATTGATACTGTCCATTAGAGCAGAGATAAGCAGGTGGACTCTGGTACTTGGCTGTACAACAAATGGAGCTGTTGTCTGGGACTTGGCAAAAATATAGTCATGTTAGTTTTAAGTGCTTTGACGTGAATATTCCTAAATGACAAGTATTGCCAAGTCACGAACAGCTCAGGCATGACCGTTCATATAACGTCAGTGTCTGCGCTACTGATTGAGCGCATTGACATCTCAAAACTTATTGCTGGGTGAACAGGCTTTTGTGGAAGCTTAGTGGTGAGGAGTCTCGCTCCAACTTGTGATCAAGGGTGCTAGGGAAAAAGAGGAAGAGGTACTTCTGCAGTTAGCCAGACCTTTTTCTCACCTTCCTTGCCTGGTCGTCCTTGGAATGTGGGACTTTCTGTCCCAGTGCAAGCACTCCTGCAACTGCTTACTTCCTTAGGGCTGACCCTACAGACCTGGCATCTCTGAATTGCAACAAGGAGAGAAAACATTTTTGCCCACGTTCTCTTTTCTCTGTGCAGAACACAGCAGTGTGCATAGCGCTGTGCCAGCTGAGAAGGTGTGTGTGGCAGCCCCACAGTGGAGCTGCGCTGTTGTGTGCCAGGCCGTATGCTGTGTGGTGTTAGGTGAGTATTTGTGTTCCGCGGTGTGGGAGAGGGGCTGCTGCTTGATGACTTGAACGTTTTGTGCACAGAGTTGTAATTTGCAAGTGCCAGTGGAACTTCGGATTACTTTTGCAATTGGGTGACTTAAACCTTTTAGTCAAAGCCTTGATTCTAATAGTCAAAGCCTTGATTCTAAGGATGGGGAAGAGAAAACGTTATCTTTAGACTTTATCTTTAGACTTAATTGTTGCTCGCTCATGGTTTAGGTCTCAGAAGCAAAACTGAAAGTGATAGCACCTTTCCCCTCGAGTTCGCTGGATCTGGCCTGCAAGTTATTATTATTTTTTTTCCTGTGAGTGTACTGTGGAGCCATGGAATCGGGACAGAAGTCACTTCTACTAAGAGCAGAGACTTAACATAAGTCAAGTCGAATCTGAGACAAAGTTATGTGAAACTTCCCAGGGAAAGCAAAGGAATCTTAGGTATAAGACATGAATGAATAGTGAATAAATGTTAGTTTCTCTTAACTGAAGTACAGTTGTCAGAATATCTTAAAGAGTGTATTTGGGTTTATGTTGATGGCTAGCAAAAAGGTTGATGATTAAAAATCAGCAAAACTGTGGAAGAGCTCCATCTCCATTGTTCAAATAGTGCCTTGCAGTGCTCTGGATTTGTTATCCTAAAGACAAAAATCGCTTAACAGAAGAAGAGGAGTTAGGTGTCTGGACCAATCCCGCAGATCTCATCCAGCGCTGTCACGTCACCAGTCAGAGCTGCTTTGCTGGTACTGCTGGGAAGAGGGCTATAATGCCACGGTAGGCATCAACTTACTTGTTTTTAATTCTATTCGGTTATGGCTTCATGTTGATTCCACAAACTTCAGAGACTGGTAATTCAGGACATTAAATGGTCTTGACAATATTCAGTCTCTATATCATAAGCTTTTTGTCATCAGCTTGTTCCCGTGTTTTGCGGTTGCTCACCAAGTTACAATTGGTGATAGTTTGAATGTTTTCGTAAACTGATGTGTGTGAAATTTAGTTCTACTTATTAGACAGGAACTGCAGTCCAGCCTTTTCTGTCATTTTGCTTCTAAAATAATCACTCACAGTCTTTTCTTCCATAAAGTCCAGAGCTGAAGCTATGAAATCTTTACCTAAAGGCAATGCTCTCTATTTAAAATTGGTCTGTATAATTCAAATCCATGACAGTGTAAAAAAGGTCTGGTGGAGCTGTAACCGAAAAGCTCTGGAAGAGGTTTTTGAAAACAGTTGTTCAGAGGAAGGGGAATGAAGGGTTGTTTACAAATTAAAAATAGTTTTCTTACTTTAAAAAGTAGGTCTTCTAGAGTGTATCAAAGGTTGATTTCTCTTCCCTATATTGTTTGCTTGTTCTGATAACAAGGAAGGCAGTACTGTTGGTCTTACAGCATGCACCACTCTACAACCAGTCCCTACTCTCAAGGGTAAAGAGGCTGTATGTACAGACTGGGGGACAAGAGGCTGGAGGGCAGCCCCACAGAACAGGACCTGAGGGCTCTGGCTGACAGCAAGTTGGACGTGAGTCAGCAGGGGCTCTGGAGCCCAACGGGCCAACCGTGCCCTGGGGTGCCCCAGACCCAGCACTGCCAGCCAGGCGAGGGCAGGGGTTGTCCTGCTCTGCTCTGCTCTGCCTGGGGCGGCCTCACCTCGAGCACTGGGGGCAGGTTTGGGTGCCACAGTGTAAGAAGGACATAAAGGTATTGGAGGGTGTCCAAAGGAGGGCTACAAAGATGGGGAAGGGTCTGAGGGCAACGTGTGCATGAGGAGCAGCTGAGGCCCCTTGGTTGGTTGGGCCCAGAGCTCAGGGGGCTGAGGGGAGGCCTCATGGTGGCCCACAGCTCCCTCCCAGGGGAGGGACTCCTCCCAGGCAGGCGCTGAGCTCTGCTCTGTGGGGACAGCGACAGGACCCGAGGGCACGGCATGGAGCTGTGTCAGGAGAGGGTCAGGCTGGGGGTGAGGGAAAGGTTCTGCACCAGAGGGTGGTGGGCATGGAACAGGCTCCCCAGGGCAGTGGGCACGGCCCCGAGCTGCCGGAGCTCAGGGACCGTTTGGACGCCGCTCTCAGACACAGGGTTTGGGTTTGGGTGTTGCCGTGTGGGGCCAGGGGCTGGACTCAATGATCCTTGTGGGTCCCTCCCAGCCCGAGATGTGCTGTGATTCTGTGGGTGGGATTGCAGTTGATGGATGCAAACCTGAGGTCACAGTTTTTCTGCGTTAACTGCCTAGGTGGGTAGTCTTCTCTGGTATGCAAGTGCATTGCTTAATGCTTTGACCGTCTGACTTGGTTTGAATAAGCTCATGTTCTGTGTCCCTAGTCACCTTTTGCAGTCAGTGTAGTCTTGACTCTGTTCTAAAAGAATCTGAGCAATACCTTTTTTCCATCTTTTCTCTCTTTTAANCCTTGTATGTCCAGTCCTGTGTTTTTTTTTTTTTTTTTCCTGTTTGAAAAGCTACAAGCTCTTCTCAGGATGCTTTAAGCTTGCAACATTCTTACTTGAAACAAAGAATTGCTCTGACTTAGGTTTAAATCTCCTCTAGGAGGGGAAGAGTGTTGATTGAAAATGGCATATTAAATCTGTAGTATTACAGTTTCTATCTCATCAACAGATTTCAAATGGGAATTCTTAGCCTGTGTTCTCTCAGCTACATTTTGTCAAGAACATTTCACAGAACTGTAGGGGTTAGAAGGGACCTCTGGAGACCATCCAGGCCAACCCCCTGCTAAATCTCCTAGAGCAGGCTACAGGGAAATGCACTTGGACTAGAGTAACTTTTAAAGTGGTTTATCAGCAGAGCATGAGTTCAGTCCAAGAAGCAGTCAATTCTTCAGCTGGAAGATAGTCTTAATATAAATATCATTGAGCTACTTAGCTATTGGTGGTTGGTTTTACGGAAACTAGAAATAGGATAAATGATTCTATTGGTTGTGAGCTCCCAGTTAGTCGGGTCAGTGTTGCTGGAGATGGGTCTTCACCATAGCTGTCTACTACATTGTGTCAAAGAGTTGGCTTCAGCCCTTTCCTAATTTGTGTTTGTTCTTGCACAGTTTGGCATCTTCAGGGTAGTAGCAGATGAAGACATGACTGGTGAGATTTATTTTTTCAGCTTTGAAGGTTGGATTTCCAATAATTTGTGTATTACAAGTTGTATTATAACGTAAGTGTTAGTGTTGTGCTAGGGATGCGCTTGTGTGTTCAATTTGATTTTCTTCGTCAACTCGACTCTAAAATCAAATTAGATTCTCCCTTTATAAGCACTCTGCAAATTGGTTGTTAAAATGTATGTATTTCCTTTTCTAATACAGGACAGCCATCCTGGGTTCCACCCTAGTGACTAATGCTATCATGTGGTGTTTCAGCACAGTAATGTATAATAATTTCAAGTAGAAGTATAGGAGCTCCTTGTAGCAGGGGAAGGAAATTATGTGAATAAAATCACTGTTAATTATGTGGAAAAGAATTCTGTGGTGAAAAAGAATAGAGGAGCTTTATGCTCCATGTAGTCTGAGAAAAGAGTGTGTTCCTAATCTTAACAAGTGTTAGGTCACCATACGCAGTTTGTAGCCAGTCTGTTTGACTTAATGATTTAAAATCAAAACAAAACAAAAAGAAAACAAATCAAAAAACCTGAAAGGTTATTAATTTTCATTTTGCTTGCTGTGTTTGTAATAATATACTTTTTAATTGTGCTTTTCGGGAAGTACCTTAAAGTTCTTTGTTGGGAAGCTGATAAAGTCCAAGCATTGGACTTCAGTGAGTGAAAAAGGATGGAAAAGTTATAGTAGTACAAAATAGGTTTTCACTTTGAGGGGAGTAATAAACCATAAACATTTGGGGTAGCAGATTTCTGTAGCTATGAAATGCTTTGAGGTTTGTGTGCTCCTTATAAAACAAAACTAGTTGTTAATCAGGCTGTAATCCTGTCAGTGGTCATTGGCTGGCAGGGCTCTGTACCTGCAATTACTTTTACAACTAAGCATAGAACTATTTGAAGTGTCACCTTATAGATACTATCCAGAGGAATCATTTAACGTGGAAGGGTCAACCCATAGGCTTTCCACTTCTATTCCCTTTCTTTCTTTCTTTCTTTTTTTTTAATCTTGCTGTGTTATCACAGTAACGATGGTCCAATGAGACAGATCTGTGCACTGCTAGCAGTCCCGTCTTGTTGCAGGTCTGTTAGACATTTGGAGAGGAAAAGCTGTGGGTACTACTGGTGTATGGTTATGTGGCAGTCTCCCTCTGTCCCGTTATGTGTAAGTAAGGCTGGGTTGCCGGAGCTGAGTCAGATCTGTGAAAATATCCTGTGGAAACAAAGATAGGGCATCTCTGAAGGCTTCTTCTGAATGCAAAACGAGCAGTTTCAGTTTAGTTATTCATTACTTTGTGTTTGGGGGGTTGCATGCATTAGCAATGCTGCTGAAATGTCTAATACACTGGAAAAAAGTTCATATCACTGAGCAAGGCTGGAGATAGTGTGAAACGAAATTGATAACTGAAATGAGTTTGAAAGTGTAACTTAGAAATAATGTTTGGGCTAAATCTAGTTTTGTGTTATCAATCCAGAAGAGTACCCTTAAAGCTTTTATAGTAAGATGGAAAACTGAATGAGAGTGCTTTGATACAGAAGATTGTGGGTCGAAGATATTGGACCAAACTGGAGAGAATACAGTGAGATTGTTGGGGTAGCTGTGGGTCTGGGATTCAGGAAGTACGAGTTCTGCTCTGCCTTTGTCGGCTGAGCTGGATGAGTGTGGCATGCAGTTTCACCTTTGTGCCCTGCTCCTCACACCTGCAAAACAGGGATGATCTTATTTACTCCCTGGTAAGTGCCTTAAACTGCTTTGAAGTGAAGCAAGTACTAGGTGGTGCTGCTGATGTAAAGTAATTTTGTCAAAATGATTTTTCATTCAGAGTAAAGATAATGAATTAAAAATGTGTGTGTGTAAGGATATTCAGTCCCTCATGGTATGAATGTCCTGCAGCTTTTAGACTTTGCCTGGAAGCAGTGTATTTGAGTGACTGATTTCTAATTTTTCATTCCTCTTCAGCATGAAACTCTTGTTCAGTCTTTGTATGCTCTTAGAGCTGTGCGTTTGTCACTGAATTTTGGTCTGTACTATAATGACCAAGAGGTGATGCTGTGTTTGTAGCGAAGTGCAGGCTTCCAGCCTAAACTCATCTTCTCCAAGTGTAGGATTGCAGTGCTGGGAAGGCAGAATGAGAAAGCAGCACTCATTTTATATGGAAACAATTATAGTTACAGTATGTGGGTGTAGAGGTTGCTTCATAGCGCATTTTCTCAGCATAGGTGACCTCTGCCTAGCAGAGAGGGAGGAATTAAGCCCAAGCAAATTGGCAAATATGGCAAATATTCTGCCATAAATGGCAGAATGCATATGGCAAATATTTGCCAAAAAATATGGCAAAGCTTTCTGAAGCAGCATGTAGATGGAGCTTTACTGAAAGAGGGCTTAGCTTTTTCTCTAAGTGAGGCCTGCTTGCATGTTTGTACATCTTAACTGTGAGCAAGCTCAGCTGTGGCAGTTGCACGCATAGAAGGAACCTTGTTCGACAGATGTGCTTTTTTTCCTCTTGCCTGTGACTTCCTTTCCTGAACTCTTTAGCCCATTGTTGGGCTATAGGCTGCGCCTTATTTGCATTCAAGCAGTCCTAAATATAGTGGCCTTTTCTGTTTTAATACTCCATACGGGGAGGCTGCAAGGATGAAGTTTCTGTTTCAGGACTGGGGCGTGATATTTCAGGGAGCTTAGGCCACCGAAGTTTTCTAACATGCAATGCAGCAAGCAGCTGCTTGACTTGTCATACTCCGTTTTTGCAATAAATCAACTACTCCAGCTGAGTGCAGGCACAGTTGGACTTCTCTGCACAAAACTAGGTTTCTGCTTCCCACGCTCTACGAGCTCACTGAAGGAACGGAACTTCCTGTGGTTCCGATGCATTCAGTTCCAGAAGTGTGCTCGATGTGGGCAGCACCACTTTGCTGAGCCTGTTCTGATGTTTACTGCTGTTTTCATGTCTCAGAGTGTTTATTTTTGGTACCAGATGATGACATTTCTGTTCCTGTGGGTTTTTAGAGAGCAAGACCGAATCTGTGCCCTGAACTTCGGTTTTCTCTGGAGTTAACGTCCCTCTTCAAAAAACAGTTAAGGTGTACCTATTCAGTTTAAAATTGTTTCCTGTTCTTCACGCTCAGTTACGCGCCTGTTCCAGGTTTAATTGAACCAAGTGGAACTTGCTTACTTAAAACATGACTTCTGGTAGCAGAAGTTAATTCATTGTTGACTAGTGATGTAATTTCCCTTCTAGATAATTTTTTTTAGTGGTCATGCAGTCCCATCTGGACTGGCTTGGGAAAAAAATGAAAGTAGGCTTAGCTGGTACTATATCCGGAGATGGAGCACTGCAGTAATGTCTGCATGAGAACTGATCTGACTGGTTCTGTGTGACTGAAAGACCATTGTGTTTGCAGTGAAGTGCAGGCTTGCAGGCACCACCAACCCTAACCTCATCTGTTACAAGCGCAGGTTTGCAGAACCCACAAGTTCAGTCTTACTGCTTCCTGTTCAGAAGTCACCGCAATCAGACCAAATTTCAGTGCCTTGACTCGCTGATGTTTCAGTCTGATTGCTTTGCAGTTGGTCTGGGGAGGAGCGCGGTGCTGCTGCGACCTCAGTGCGGCCAGCTTCTGGAGGTCGCTGAAGTGAGCATTCACCTTGAACAGTGATCGGTTTTCCCTTGTCTCTAAGGTTTGTCCTGCAGCACAGCAGAACCTGGGGTCAATTTTCAGTTGTGTGTTTCTGCACGTGCTTACTACCTTGTCTCCTCCTTGGTAAGAAGGGTTGAATGAAGACAGACAGCTACTGCCTGATGAGGAAATGCGTTAGCATTGAAAGCTGAGGCTGCACTCATGCTGTTTGGTGGAATAAGGGACTGGGAGCTAAGGGAGTTGTCAATGTGTGAAGAATGTCACATCTGTTGCACCGAACATGGAATTCACGTTTCTCTCATAAGCTTAGCTTGCTGGTGTCTCGATGGCACTAGTGAGGTATGTGTTGAAAATCAGGAAGGTCTGAGGTGCTGGGAGTTGTATCAGAGCCGTGTAAGCATGCTTTTCCAGGTACCCCGTGATGAGCTCCTGGATACTTCGGTGGTCAGAAGGCTTTAGAACTTCTACTCCTGTGCATCACAAAGTATGAACTCCGTGAAAGAACAACTCACATTGCTGTGGTGAGCTTTGTGGCATCTTTAAATGGTGGCTTCTAAATTAAGTGAATTTACAGGGAATTTGCATCCTCTGTGTGGCTCCTGTAGTTGAGAGAAATGAGGTGCATTAGAGGAAAACAGTGATGTGAGGTGCTGGCAGAGTTCAGCAGCGTTAACCACGTTATGGGAGAGGCCCTACAGGGAGTGGGAGAAGGCTTCTGGTGGCCTGGTGTGTTTAAGCTGCATGGGCTGAGGGTGCAGTCAGGATTTGAAGCAGTGGGGTCAGGGTTTTAGCCTGCATTGTACAGGGCAGGCAGGGTTGTTTGTAGGTGGAGTGTTTAATTCGGCAGGCCACTTTGTCTGTGCTGTACTGAGCTCTGCTGAGAAAATGCTGTGTGGTGAGAGTGGGTAGTGCATGTGACCTGAGTGTGAGAGAGAAAAATTGGTGAATCTATAGTAGTCTAACACTGTTCCCATTATTCTGTACGGCACAGTACACATGTATTTTGGCTGAGTTTGAATTCATAAAATGGCAACTGCTGCTTGACATGCTATCAGATTATAGGTTTTGGTTTTAAAACTTTTGTCCGACTTAGTTTCTTGCTGGATGTTTTTGTCCGCTTTAGGTAATTCCATAGGAATTCATGTTTTATGAACCTTTTAACCAAAAAGCATACACAGCAATAAATTACACTATTTTTCTTCAGAGCATTAAAAAGGAAAAGGTAACAGTTGTGTAGCTTTCTTTGGAATAGATTTTTTTTTTTTTTTAATAGCAGTCATTTAGTTGTTACAGTGGTAAAATGCATTAAATTCTAGTTAGTGTTTATCAAAAGAGTACATATTTCTGCAATACGTTAGTTGAACAGAATTCTTGTACTGGTATCGAGTGTAGGTCCTGGTACTGTCCACAGCATCGAGCCCTTTTCTAGATAGTAAGACCAACTACTTGTATACCTCTCCGCATCAAAGTGTGTAAGAAGAAAAAGCTTGAAGCTGCACAAATTCTGGTGGATTTTTTTGTTTGTTTGTTTGATTGATTTAAAGGGGGATGTTCTGTTAACAGCAAGAGCTATTTCACTCTAGGTTGGGAGTGTTTGTCTAGTGCTCTTCATTCATAACTAGGGAGAGACTGGGGTGTTGGTGTTTGAGTACTTCATAGCTGGCTTGTTGTACATCGAAGTCTCAGTGCAGCGAGGAGAAGAGCATTTCAATTGGCTTGAGCTGCTCTGGGTTCCAGACGTACATTCTAAATGTCCATGACACTCTAGAATTTTTTCATGCCTCTTTACCAAAAGAAGAGAATGGGTGGGGTATTTTGTTCAGGTGAACTGCTTTGTTGCCAACTAACTCAAGAAAGGTTATACCGAAATATTGGCTTTCTTCTAAGGTATGTTAGCTGCAGAAGTTAACACTCAGCAATAGTTATTGCTAACATTATTGTTGAGTGTAATTTGTTCATAGTGGTGTCAAGTCTTGTGCTAACTATGCTGAAGTAGTGAAATTTGTTAGTAGTTTTTAGATGCTTTTCATCTGACTTTCAGGCTCTCAGAAGTGGTGGGTATTTGCTGTCTAAAACTTTAGATACACAGAAGTAGTAATTAAAAGCAGTTCTGTGCTTGCCAAGTTTAGGATTTGTTTCATTACTGTGTGGGAGATTATTGTAGCCCTCACTGGTGGTACAAGTGCTGGAACATTTCGTCAGCTGTTGTAAGGTTGTTCCCTTTTTTCTTAGTGAAATTTAGGGCAAGTCAGGACTGCAAAAAACAAAGAGAAAAACAGAATAGGACTGACAGGCTGGAAAAGTGGGCCCACAAGAACCTGATGAGGTTCAACCAGGCCAAGTGCAAGGTGTTGCACTTGGGTCGGGGCAATCCCAGGTGTGTGTACAGACTGGGAGAAGAACTCCCTGAGAGCAGCTCTGCAGAGAAGGACTTGGGTGTTGTCATGGACGAAAAGCTGGCCATGAGCCGGCAGTGCGCTCTTGCAGGCAGGAAGGCCAATGGCATCCTGGGCTGCATCAAGAGAGGGGTGGCCAGCAGGGAGAGGGAGGGGATCGTCCCCCTCTACTCTGCCCTTGTGAGGCCTCACCTGGAGTGCTGTGTCCAGGCCTGGGGCCCCCAGTACAGAGGGGATGTGGAGCTGTTGGAGCAGGTCCAGAGGAGGGCCACCAAAATGATCAGAGGGCTGGAGCACCTCTCCTGTGAGGAAAGGTTGAGGGAGTTGGGATTGTTCAGCTTGGAAAAGAGAAGGCTCCGGGGAGACCTCATTGCAGCCTTCCAATACTTGAAAGGAGCTTACAGGCAGGAGGGGGACCGACTTTTTACACGGGTGGATAATGGTAGGACAAGGGGGAATGGGCTACAACTGGCTACAACTGAAAGAGGGGAGGTTTAGGTTGGACATCAGGAAGAAATTCTTCCCTGAGAGAGTGGTGAGGCGCTGGCACAGGCTGCCCAGAGAAGCTGTGGCTGCCCCATCGCTGGCTGTGTTCAAGGCCAGGCTGGATGGGTTCCTGGGCAGTTTGATCCAGTGAGCTAGTGGCTGGCAGCCCTGTCCACGGCAGGGGGGTTGGAACTAGATGATCTCTGAGGTCCCTTCCAACCCAAGCCATTCTATGATTGATTAAGGGCATTAAATCCTTAACCAGTTCAAACAGTTTGTCCTTTTAACAAGTGCAGTGTCTTTAATGAGCAAAGTGGGACATCACATGAGGATAGCTACCTAACCGCAGCTGTTGGGTGTTGGTGCAGTGAAGCCATATGGAACAGCAGAATGAGAGATGTAGTGCTCTGTGTGGAGTAGCTGTCTTCCGATTTGACTTCTCCGTGACTGATGGTACTGAAGCAGAAGGTCTGACTGTGCACTATGTTACACTAAGCAACTGCACAATTTGAGGAATCAATTTCTCCTAATGTTTGTCACTGCTAGGAAGATGCTATTCAATGTCTGCATGTAGAGCACCTAAATGGATGTTATTGCTATCACTGAAGAGCGTTGTCTTCTAATTCAATAATGTGATGTGCAGACCTACTCTGCAGGGGCTCTCTTCTCCCTGTTCTTCCCGCTAATGTATTCTAAACATGTAATTTATTTTTTTTTTTTTCAGCACTGCTCTATTGGTTCTTGTCCCTCTGCCCCTCAGTCACTGCACTGAAACTGACAAACTAAATTAAGCTGATGTTACAGACTGTCGTTCAAAATCTAGATCTGTCTTCAAAGTTCTTGGATGGCAGAAATGTGGAGTCTGTATGCTGTGGGCATATCTCATCCCTGCCTCCCTCCAGCCCCTGTTGTTGTCTTGGCAATCCCTATTCTGCCTTTGGTTAAATGTAGGATTGCCACTTACATCCTGTAAGATGAAGACATCACTAGATTTGTTTTCACTAGTGGCCATTGCAAATCAGATGAAAACTTGTGTTTACTTCAAGGAGGGTCTGGTTTGTGCTTGTTGGTCTTAAAATAGAACAAGAACCATAATGCTCCTCATCTCCTGGACTGAAGTAGCACTTGAAGGGATTACTGCTGATGTGCTTCACATTTTCTTTCTACTAAGATGAGGGAGAGTGGTTGGGTTCTTCTCTTTTTTTTTTTTTTTTTTTTTTTTTTTTTTTGTGTGTGTGTGTGTTTGTTTTGCTGTGGAGGATGTGGCTGCCATGCTGCAAGATGTCAGCTCTGGTTTTACAATGACTTTACCCAAAGACCTGCTTTCAGCGGCTCAGTGCTCTGGTGCTTTTTATAAAAGCGGAGTACCTCTCTGCAGCTCACTGTTTGCAGAGCTGCTGGAGGTACGCAGCAGAAGCGTTTGCTGCAGATTCAGGGTGATGTCATCTGTTTGGAAACTGCAGTGCCTTAAAACTGGACCTGTTTTGTGCTGTGCTGAACTTCTGTCATCAGCTTTTTAGTGTCAGTCCATGTAAGACATCTCAGCTGCGTAGCAGTGACTGAATGCGCATAGGTGGGAAGCCCTGATGTGGTTTTATCCTAGCAACAGGCACTGTCTGGACCTGTAAGCACTGTGTGAGGCTGTACAGAGAATCCTGATGTTGGTCATAGCCTTCGAATTAGTAGTTACAGGGAAACTGTTCAAATGTTGTCTAAAACTGGACCGGTCTGAGCTCTTTCTGAGGAAAAGGAATGTGGACTGGAACTTGAGAAAACAGAAATAGGAGGAATGTGGAAATAACTACAACAAAACACCGCAACTTCTCAGCAGCTCCCCATGAATGACCCTTGGAGGTAATTAGCTTTTTTCCTCATCTGTTAATGAGACTTTTGGTATTGCTTGACTGCACCAAGTCGTGCTTCTGTGTTGCTCTCATGTCCACCAGCACAGCTGGCAGTCATGCAGGTTTCAGCCATCTTCTGCTCCTGCACAGAGGAGCCCCTATCTGTGTGATGTGGCTATCTGTGCATGAGTGGAGGATGTTTGAGATCTTATGTGTGAGCTTGAGGGCTGCTTTTTATAAGCAGTTGATCTGGATCATGATGATACAGCAAGGTAGCGCTGTGGGCCCTGGTAGCAGGAGGACTGGAGTAACTTTGGTAGTATCAGTGCTGTAGAGATGTGGTGGAGATGGTTCAGATGCACCTACCTTCAGACACAGAGCTTGGTTTATTGGCTTTAACTCAAGACCAGATAAGTCTGGTGATAAGTCTGATCTGTAGTCTCTTGGTATCATCACCTCCAAATGTTCTAGAAGTAGCTGTGCCCTTTTTCTCCTTCCTCTTGGACTTCAGGGCGTCTCTCTGCTGTCCTTTCCAGCCCTTTCAGCTTGTCATCCAACTCGGTGCCACTTGTTCCTCTCATCAGTTTTGTCTGGTTACATTTTCTTTGCTTCTGCATCTTTCTGTTTTGTTTTCTCTCCTGTATTCCCTCCTGTCCTCAGTCTCTGAGGTCCTCTTCCCTTTTTCTGGGCTCTAATATGCTGTATTCCTCTGTCTGCATGGTTTTAAGAATGTTGCCTCAGGGTAATTAAGTGGAAGATGGGCCTTTTTTCTCCTGCCAGTGTGTTCGTGTAAGGCTGCTTCAGTGCCTTCTGAGATTAAAACTACTTTTAACTTTCAGGCAATTGTAGCCCTGGTCTCCTTGCCAGAGGATTAATTAGAACGAAGAATGAGCTAAGGAGGTGCAGGATTATAGAAGAAAGCTGGTAGGTGCCTGTAAGAAGACCTAGAAATAGGTAGCCAACTTGTTCCTCTAGCCCAGGAAAGGTGCTGTAAAAATCCATGTGCTGCAAAGTTTCTTTTTTTTTTTTCTTTTTTT
>VXAV01010160.1:74194-92545 GCA_013399715.1 Alectura lathami | reverse complement strand
TCTGCTTGTGTCAAAGCCAGTTTGATGTCTCAGGGGAGCATTTGTGGACATAATACCAATGTTGAGAGTAATGGGGGGGCTAGCAGAGAGAAGCCTCAAGCAGAATGATGTACTGCTTTCATTTGTAAGGTGTGCTTGCAGTTGCCCAGCTTGACTCACTTCCCATAGCATGGTGTCTGCTTGCTTTGTTTCAGGAAGTGTGGTTGCCTCCGGGTAGCCTTACAGCTTTGGCTTTAGCTGAGTTGAATTCCCGTTAGCCAGAAGTTGGTTCTCCTGCTAACTCCAGCATAATGTTGAAGGGGACGTTTCCCAGCAGAAGGTACTTTCCAGAAGTACGTGAAATTGTTTCTTCCTTATTCCAAACATGTCAGCAGCTGCCAGGAGGGATAGCTAAGCTGTCTGTGTAATGCTCATTCTTGGACACCCTTCCTTGAAGACAACACTCTGCTGAAGGAATCTGCAACAGAAATATTGAGGCTGAAGAATAGGACCTGTTTGGGGAATGGTGGGTGAGAGTTAGGTCTGTGCTAAGTTGTGGTTGGAGAGCTGTCGTCTCATGGTGGGGGTGTGCTGAGTAATTCCATGTCTTTGAAGAAGGCTTGTTGGCCACTTCGGTCTACCAGCTGGAGGACTTCAGAAACAAAGGGCAGCTCTGATTCTTTGACATGCATAACATCAAAGCAGGACTTAGACTGAGTTTTCAGGGAGTTATGCTGTAGTGTTTTAAGAATGGTCTTCTGATGCACTTCTAGTCTAGCAAAAGAGGCAGATAGGTTGTTGCACATGCCACAAAGCATTGTGGGGCAGGATTTTAGCCAAGTGATCAGCAAGTGTTCTGCAGCTTGTTCTTCTAGCTTGAAAACAGCTTTCTTTTCAGGATTGACCTCTACTGTGTTAAAGCTGCCTAAACACTTGTGTTTATGATTTTAGCTGCGTAGTATTTGCATTGGCTTCTCAGAGTTACTAACAAAATTCTGTGGGCACTGGATGAAGAATGCTGTTAGCATTGCTTCCTTGTGCATATCCAAAAGCTTGAAATCTTCCTGCTAGCTGTTGTGTACCGGTATTGTGTGTTATCTGTGCGTTACCTGGTGTGCCTCGATCAATGCAAGGCTGGCTAACTGGCTCTGCATACCCAATATCATAGTATCCTTTTTTATAGCCACGGGGATTAAACTGAAGAGGATCAGTGTGGTATTTCCAGAAGGAAAGGCTATTCTTACTGCAGGGGAGGCAGGATGTGATCAGTGGTGCTGGGAAGGAGCAGCTTCTGAGCTCTGTGATCTAGAACTCTGCCTTCCTAATTAGCCTGGCCACTTTTTGAGTTTTTTTTTTTTTCCACTTAGATTGTCAGCTCCTGAGTTATTTACTCACTCAATTCCTGATGCTATAAGTTCTGCTAGCTATCTTGGCAACAGGATAAACATAGCAAGTGCCAGCAGCGTGTCCCGTAATCCAGAGATAAGACTACAGAACCGCATAAGCTTATGCAATGCAGCATGTATAAAGTTGCTAAAACAGTTTTAAAATGTTTTTCAGGTTCTAAATGGCTTCTAAGAAGTTGGGATCCGACTCCCATGGTAAGTGGAATTTGGTGTCCTTGTCCTTTCCGTAGGATGAATCTTACTGTTGCTGCTGACTGGTGTCCTGGCTTAGAGAGGCCATAGAGACTGATCTGTTCAGCCTCTGACTAGCGTTTTGTTAGGATCAAGTGCTTTGGCTTCCTTGTTGCATAGCTGCTTGCTGATGCGATGCCCATTCTCTGGTTAAACTGAAATACAGCCTCTGACTATCAACCGTCATCCCCACCCTCCACTCATGGCAGAACAATACCTCCCCAGCAACCCCCTTCAAAATCAAAGCTGAACTGCGATCACACTGATCGGAAGATCACTGAAGCAGTCACTGTACTGCAGCTTCTTTCTGTGAAAGTCAAGTGAACAGTTGGATTGAAAGTCAACCTTTTAATATATGATTGTGCTTGCTTTTTACTCAGCAATGAATTTAGTCCTAAACTGGACACATCTGGCTTAGTAGCTCACAGTTAGGCAAATGAAGAAGGGAATTTTTTCTATATCTGAGATGTGTAATGTCATGCAGATGATTGGTGTCATAAGAATTAAGTGTGTATGTGTTTCTTTAAGAAAATTGGGCTCTTATTTCCTTGAAGATATAAATTTCAGTTTGTTATATGTAGTGTAGATTCTTAAAAGGAGCAACTAAAAGCTGCGCTGGGAGGTTCAAATGAAATTTCTAACACGATGGTTATAAAAGCAGAACATTTTGTGGCATGAAAAACAGCCTTGATTTTTCTGGTTAATTTTTCTGAAAAGAGGGTCTCGGGCATTCCCTTTTTCCCTGAGCTTTTTATTCAGTCTTGCAGATGTAAAGTTGAGGTACAGAGAGGTACAGAGTAAATTCAAATACTCAGTTAAGGGTTAATAAAAGCGGCCTACCAAAACTTACTTTTTAGATGGCTGCCTCCTTTGTTGCGCCTCAGTGATCCGGCTGCAGGATAGATTAGATAGCTGCCAACTTTCCAGCCGTTCTTCTCTGGACTGCTTGTCTTTTGAATCTTTTTTTTTGTTTGTTTTTGTTCTTCTGCTTCCTAAACCAGGCTAGGAAAGACACTACTCAGAGCTAGGAATAAGCCTTTCTTAACTGTTTCCTAAAACATACAGTGTGGTGGAACATGCCCCAGCTTCAAAATAAGATTGAAACAAATGATGCTGTAACTTGGCTGTTGACTCCCCTTCTGTGGACCCTCTCTTCCTAATGCACATTGGCACGGTCACAGTACTGGTTCTGAACAGAGTAACAACTTCCTTGGCTTATGTCTGAGGAAATCAGCAGGGCAATTCTTTCAGTCTTCTTCAGAGCTGGGAAGAATTAATCCCACAAATAGAATTTTGACTTAGCGTGAAGCATCTATTCCAACCGCAGCAGGCTGATCTCCTATCTACCTTCTTTTCAGGGTCTGGGTAGCTGATGATGTTGGCCAACAATGTGATGCATCTCTTGTACTTACTGTTCAGCTTTGTGTTAGGGGCTGGGTTCAGGAGGTTAAGTCTCAGAGTGGCTGAGGATGGCAGGGAGCTCTGGAGATCATCTTGCCCAACCCAGCAAGACCCAGCACCACCCAGAGCAGGCTGCACAGGACCACGGCCAGGTGGAGGTGCAGGTCAGAACAGGCTGGAGGGGATGGAACATTTTTCCTGTCCCGAAGGGCAGTCTTAGCAGACATGTACAACTTTGCCTGACCATATGACTTTGAATGCTGTCCCATCATTTGGATAATTGGAAGTTCAAACATATATTCTAGTAATAAATGGCATCTAGAAATACAGCTCTCATCTGATGTGCAGAAGGAGGGGTTGTATCAAGTGTAGTATGTCAGTGTTGCTGTTGTATTGCCACCGACACTGAACAGTTTGAAAGCTTCTAAATCCAGTTTCTCAAAATCACGTAACCTTGGTTGGAGTGACCACAGAAACTAAGCTGGTTTCAGAACTGTTCCCTGTTCATTACTGGTAACTGCTTTTTCCCTGAACTCTTGCCATCATGCTACCACACTGGATAGTACTTCTGTGGGTTAGCCAGTGATTTCTGCATTACCCTGAAGTGAAGCCTTGCTCTTGTTGTAGTAGTTCCTTGGCCCAGGAATGTCACGTGGTGCGTGGTATGAGAGCGGTCTGACAGCTACAGTTTTACCAGAGCTATTCTCAGATTGTCCTTCCTCAATATGCCTTTAAGTCCCTGAAGAGGATGAAGGGGCTAATAGCCATATTTAATAACAGAAAACCTTTAATTGCTTTGCTTCAGCATGTCACCACTGAAACAGTGGCTGCTTTACTTTATATCTGTAGGTTTTATTTATTGCTTTGAATTTACTGTTAGAAAACAAATTGTGTCCTGACCCATCAGGTGGTTCAGAAGCAAGGTCATCTGTTTTTTTTTAAAAAAAAAAAAAAAAGATTATTTGCTTTCTGGATCAATTTTTATGTTTATCTAGACTCATACTGTTCTGTTTTGGGCTGTGTAAGTACACAGTGTGTTCTGTGGCTGGTGTCTATTTCAGAAGAACATGAAGGCTGTGTAAGGGGAGGTATCTGCCGCCTACGGTGTAATGGGTCTAGTACAAGCATTGGCATACTGAGCAGTCTGCGCTGTGGGACTGGTGCAGAGAGGTGACCCTGCTTCACTTGCATGCTTGGCTCATCCTGGCTGGAGCAGGACTAGTGCTGGTGGGACTAACCAGGACATGGCAGCAGCCAAGCTGGGCTCTGAGCAGTTTGGAGATGTGGTCGTTGATGACCTGGCCATAATTTACAGCTACAGTGCCAAGGCTGCCATGGTTGCTACTTCTGCGTAAGCAGAAGCTGTCACATCCAGGTTCTCAACTTGCCAACTGCTTGGATATCATGGTGTTAGTGGCCACTGAGGTGCAGTCTGAATGCTGTGCTGTGCCGTGCCTTGCTTGAATGTGTGCTTCTCAGCAAGGATCAGTGAAAGTAACATATTCTGCCTGAAGTGCTCTTTTGTTTTGTTTTGGTGGTACAAGCAGCAGGTAGGTTATTCAGCCTGAGGGTTTCAAAGCTGGATGAAGTGCACCTACATCCTAACAGGGCTCTGGTACCAGCCAGTGCAGTACATAGTAAGAGAGCTCAACTGACGACAGCTCGTAAACATTTAGCTCCAAATTAACAGGATATTCCTGTTTTCAAAAGCTGCTTGTCCTCTTGGAGCTTGTGGCTGTGTTATTGTAGATGAGTCAACAGCAAAGGAATACAAATAGTTCTTAAACTGTCAACCAAGTATGAAAATGGGTCAGATAAAAATGGCACAGGTCACTGAGCAAGAGGTTAGTCACCAGACAACATCTTAGACATTGCCACTAATGTGGTCTTGATCTGTAACACTCAAAGCGAAGCTACAAATGATTACTAGAGGAATACCTCGAATTGTCATATGGGGTGAAAAACCTTCCCTGTAACAACAAAAGCTTAGACTGGTGATCCAAGAGACCCCTCTGAGCTGAGTGCAATTGATGATGCAGGTTTTCTAGTGTGTCTTCACGGCAGCTCATGGAAAACAAATGTATAAACCTCTGGCTTCATGGAGGAGCCTGAGTTACTGGTGAGTTTGCAGGATGCCTGAAAAGAGTTTCTGTCCTGAAAAGCTTTTTAAATACAATGTGTAAGTGACAGAATAAGTCTGTGGCCTCTCATTAGAATGATCATGAATTGGATAGTGGATCAAGTTGGATTGCCTTGTTGGAAAAATCAGGATTGCTGTGCTGAGTAGCCTTGAGCTACTTCACTGTAAACTTGCTTAAAGCAGATCTCCTAGGCTTTGGGCTTCTTTGCCCTCACAACCATTTCTGTCCAAATATTACTTCTCACTTGCATGCTGAAACTGGATTTTTGTTTCCTAGCTGCTCTAGAGCTGGGTGATCTTAAAGCCTGTTTGGAATATGGCAAAAATGTGCTGTCTTCTTCTGTAGAGGCATAACAATACAGTGTTCAGGAGAGCTTCCTGGTTGTGTAGGCATAGTCTTGTCACAAAAAAAAAAAAAAAAAAAAAAAAAGAAGTTAATGGGCTAGAGTATTCATTTTAAAAGAACGAAACTGAAGTTTTTTCCCATCAAACCCAAACATATTCAGGGTGTTTCTGATGACATGACTTCCTGTGTACTGAGTCACCTGATACAGCTGAGGCAGCAAAGAACAGCCCCAAGCACAGATAATGTGAAGCTTAATTGAAAGAGTTGAACTTGGAAGGTTTTTAATGCAGTTTCTCCTTTTGATTTTAGGGCCCTTCAGTTATCTTGATGATGTCCCATTTAAAATAGGAGACAAATTTAAAACCCCTGCGAAGGTTGGATTACCCATTGGTTTCTGCCTGCCTGATTCTTCTCAGCTTGTCAGAGAAGCCCAGGTAAGAGATAATTTTTGCCTTTCTGCTCTTCCCTCCACCACACTCCAGGTCCCCAACATGTGATGCTGTAAATTGCATTTTGCATGTGTGCTCAGATGTTATTCTTGGCTGTACTGTGTCGTCATTTCTTATGCCAGTAGTTGCAGGTGGTCTGCTAGAGTGTACAGCAAGATGAGATATGGTAAGCCATGCAAAAAGTTCCTACTTACCACTTTAAAAACACTAAAGGGATTTATTTTCCTGTATCTATTCAAAAAAGCACAGTATTTTTGTGTAATAGTTAAAGATCTAGATGCTACCCTGACACTGCTAAACTTAAGCAGAATGTTTTAAGAGTAAAAAGTGGTCAGAACTGAAATGCTTATGCTATGGCATCTAGTAGAATGCTGTTTGAGGGTAATAGGTATGACCGTTAATTTATGGGTTCTCAGATCAATGGGGTGAAGAAATACATTTTCAGTTTTTGAAATTGTATATACCACCTTTTAGACCCTTAAAGCTAAGGAAAGGAAAAGCTGTTTCGTGTACAGTTGAGAAAACAAGTCTCCAGGTCCTCACTGGAGCCTGCTACAGGGTAGGATGTCGCGCAGCACGTAGCAAGTTCCAGGAAAACTGAGCAGAGGCGCAGCAGTCCTTCCTGGCGTGTTGCTCTCTAGAGCTAGGATGTTTCCTTATCTTGCAACCGCATGGCAAGAGCACTCCTACTTGGTTATGTGACATCATCAGCAGGTTGTAATTCTTGTGAGTCACAGGTAGATCACGCCGTGGACTTAGCTTGTAGGCTTTGTTCTCTTGGTATTTTTTTGTTTTAGGGGCAGTGAGGATGTTTGGTTTTCATAAGATATTAAAGCTTTAAAAATGTTTAGTCTGTTTAGAGTTCTGTCCTCTCTGTCAGGCCACCTCAGTGGCTCATGCCACTGGTAATGGGTAGCTTATATGAATGTCTTCCTGTGCTGACCCAGCCCTGTAAAAGCTGAAGTTACATGAGGAAAGCTTACAGGAGCTGGTCATGTCAGTAACACTGGCAAAATCTGGTGCAGCGGATAGTTGTCATCATCTGAGTGGCCAGCATACCCCTTCGGCTGGTGCGCTGTTGGCATTGGTGTGAGAATGCCAATACCTCTTCAGCCCGGGGATGTAAGACTAATACCGAGCCCCTTAGGAGTCCTTTAGGGGGAAGTGATTAATACTGTACTGATCTTCAGATGCAAAAATTACTCTGCAGTAGTCTTGAAAGCCTTGTTCAGTGGTGTGACCATCCATCATGTGTGACATCAGTGTGACCGACACATTAGGTTTCCACTAACTACATTCATCCTCCTGGGGCTAGAGGGGGAGATCTTGTGATCGTCAGTAGCTCTAAAGGAACCTAACTGTAGGAAGGAGGCAAAATATGGGATTCTCCAGACTATAGCAAGACTTTACTGCTGTGGGCAAAATGAGCTACTTCTGGTGTCTCCTAGTTTTGCCAGTCTGTATGTTACAAGAAATGCTGGAGGAAAAAACGGTGCCTGTCCGTGGTAATTCATGTAGCTCTTGTGCTGTGTTAGCTTACCTTGCTGTTAAAGTAGTGGCTGTGGTTCTTAACAATGTATCTTCGTTTTTTCCCTTCCTCTTTTCCTCTCTACCACTGGCCAGTATGACTTCTCCCTGGAAAATAAAACAATTGAGTGGGCTGAAGATATCAAAAACATTCAAGCTGCCCAGAGGGAAGCTGAACGCAAGGCAGAAGAAGCGGTAGCAAGCTCAAAAGCAGCTCCAGAGGACAGCAACAGAATGGGGTTCTCAGAGGGGCCTTGCCCTGAGGCCATGCCTCCTCCCATTAACCCCATCCTTGCTAGTCTGCAGCACAACAATATTCTTACTCCCACTCCAGCCGACAGCAGTGCTGTGAAGCAGAAAGTTCTTAGTCCACCTCGCCCAAAAGCAGACTTCAACCCAGCTGATTTTGAATGTGAAGAAGACCCGTTTGACAAACTGGAATTAAAAACTATCGATGATAAGGAAGAATTGAAAAACATTCTTGAAATTCATGTTGGTACTACTGGGCCGGTTGTCGCCCAGCTGCTAGATAACAGCTTGCCCAAAGGAAGGTCTGAGTCTGTGTTACAAGATCAGGAAGTTTTGGCATCCATAGAGAGGGCCACGTTGGACTTCAAACCCCTTCACAAACCCAATGGCTTTATCACTTTACCGCAGCTGGGAAACTGTGAAAAGATGTCATTGTCTTCCAAAGTGTCCCTGTCCCCGATCACTTCAGTGAGCAATATCAAATCCCTGTCCTTTCCTAAACTTGACTCCGATGAGAGTGATCAAAAGTCGTCAAAGCTCATGAGCACTTTCCACAGCACTACCTGTCTCCGCAATGGCACTTTCCTTGGCTCTTTGCAGACCCGTGCTCAGAGTAAAACCAGTGAACTGAACGGACATCATGGGGTTGATCTTTCTGCTCTAAACGAGGACAGTGGCATGGAGACATCAACGTTATCCTCTTCATCCAGACTGCCTTCTCTGGCTTTGTCAACAGTATGTACAGAAGAATCATCTCAAAGCACAGTGACCACGGTAAAATGCAGTGGATTAAAATTGGGTTTGTGGGGGAGATGTGCAGGTGCAGAGGCAAATGCAGTGTGAACCTCAGACTATTGCTCACAGATTTCTTACACCTGCTTCCCTCTCCAAAATCTAGTGTTTTGAAACCAGTGCTGGAGAATTTCTTTCAGCTTCTCAGCTTCTGTTGTTTATAGTTGCATGTCTTTTTTGCTAACTTCAGGATTTCTCATGTGATTTCTTACCTATGAGGGTGAAAGCACTACGCTTTCTGGATACCAAAAGCAGATTTGAAGATCGTATCAGGTTCAGTAACGCTAAGTTGTTTGCTGGACAGCTCTGAGCCAGGGTTTTGAATCTTAGTTGCCTACAACTTGATACAAGTTCTAAAAGTACTTCAGAGACTCCCAAGTTCACTCCAGCTGTTGTCTGTGAGTCGGAGTCCAGATCTGAGTAAACTTGTGAACTGTTTTTTCCAAAGAGCCTAAGGTCTAGACACCAATACTCAGGAAGTGTGATGAAAAGTGTATAGTCAAATCCTCTAGCTGGCTCTAAAGTCTGAGAAGTTGAAAAGTTTCTTGTTCCATGAGCCAGCAGTGTGCCCATGTGGCCCAGGAGGCCAGTGATATCCTGGGGTGCATTACAAAGAGCGTGGCCAGCAGATGGAGGGAGGTGATCCTCCCCCTCTCCTCTGCCCTGGTGAGGCCGCATCTGGAGAGCTGTGTCCAGCGCTGGGCTCCCCAGTACGAGAGACAGCGATCTTCTGGAGAGAGTCCAGTGCAGGGCCGCAAAGATGATCAGGGGTCTGGAACATCTCCCCTGTGAGGAAAGGCTGAGAGAGCTGGGGCTGGACAGGCTGGAAAAGTGGGCCCACGAGAACCTGAAGAGGTTCAACAAGGCCAAGTGCAAGGTGTTGCACTTGGGTCGGGGCAATCCCAGGTGTGTGTACAGACTGGGAGAAGAACTCCTCGAGAGCAGCCCTGCAGAGAAGGACTTGGGTGTTGTCATGGACGAAAAGCTGGCCATGAGCCGGCAGTGCGCTCTTGCAGCCAGGAAGGCCAATGGCATCCTGGGCTGCATCAAGAGAGGGGTGGCCAGCAGGGAGAGGGAGGTGATCGTCCCCCTCTACTCTGCCCTTGTGAGGCCTCACCTGGAGTGCTGTGTCCAGGCCTGGGGCCCCCAGTACAGAGGGGATGTGGAGCTGTTGGAGCGGGTCCAGAGGAGGGCCACCAAAATGATCAGAGGGCTGGAGCACCTCTCCTGTGAGGAAAGGTTGAGGGAGTTGGGACTGTTCAGCTTAAAAAAGAGAAGGCTCTGGGGACTCCTCGTTGCAGCCTTCCAGTACTTGAGAGGAGCTTACAGGCAGGAGGGGGACCGACTTTTTACACGGGTGGATAATGGTAGGACAAGGGGGAATGGGCTACAACTGAAAGAGGGGAGGTTTAGGTTGGACATCAGGAAGAAATTCTTCCCTGAGAGAGTGGTGAGGCGCTGGCACAGGCTGCCCAGAGAAGCTGTGGCTGCCCCATCGCTGGCTGTGTTCAAGGCCAGGCTGGATGGGTTCCTGGGCAGTTTGATCCAGTGATCTAGTGGCTGGCAGCCCTGTCCACAGCAGGGGGGTTGGAACTAGATGATCTTTGAGGTCCCTTTCAACCGAAGCCCTTCTATGATTCTGTGATTCTTCAGTCTTCAGAAGGGAAGGCTAAGAGAGGATCTGATCAGTGCTGATCAATATCTACAGGGCAGGTGTCACGAGGATGGGGCCAGGCTCTTTTTGGTGGTGCCCTGTGACAGAACAAGGGGCAATGGGCACAAGCTGGAACATGGGAAGTTCCATCAGGACATGACAAAGAACTTCTTAACTTTGAGGGTGACAAAGCACTGGAACAGGCTGCCCAGAGAGACTGTGGAGTCTCCTTCTCAAAAGCATCCATGTGGGCTTTGAAGATCTTTGGTCTGTTACCTACACTAGGGAGTCCGCTTTAGCAGCGGGTTGGACTAGATGATCTCCAGAGAGAGGTACCTCCCAAGCCCTACAGTTCTGTTATTGTGTCTGAAATAAGCAGTGCATTAGTGATTCTACTGTTTTACTGGTGTGCTGTAGGTTTCTGTGACACCATGTGCTCCAAAACAAGTGGCAGTGCTTCTTTCTCACTGTTCTTTCATCTCTTTTCAGGCTTAGGTAAATGTGTTTTTGAGAAATACAACGTTCTGGCAGTTAGTGTATTCCTCAGAGCACAGCAGAATAGATGTTTATTGATCACAAGAGCAAATGCAGTAAGCTTTGGCAGAAGCAACAGTGCGCTGAGCAAGTGCTTACTGCTACATATGGAGTTTGAGAGGAGATTGTGTCATTGTATGTAGCTCAGAGGTGAAGACTTGAAATGTGACGAGTCTCGGGATTAACGTGAAAGATCAGTTACAGCTAGATAGAGGGGCCCTAAAATAGCTAAATTCCTCCTTCAAGTATTTAAATCTATGCTAGAATAAATCTTATTAAAGATCATAAATCAAGAAGGAAAGTATTCTCTAGAATGCTGTTAGGGAAGATGTGCTTTACCAGTGAATTTGATCTAGGGATTTTTTAGGTGCAAATAAACTTGTGATTTCTCTGACGGTTCACTGATTCTGTCCTGGGGGGTTCCCCTCTGCTGTCCTAGTGTTTCCTGAAGCTCACTCGTTTGCTTTTTTCACTTTTGGCAGAGGGAGAAATGGCTAGTGAAGAAAGCCAGTTGAAATTGAACAGAACTGTTTAGAGACCTGAATCTCTGTGGTATGCCTTATTTGTGGTTATTTGTGGAAATCTCTGTCTATGGGAGGATGGACAGTCCTGATGGGCTGTGCAGAGTGACCAGCTCAGGCTTTGTCCCCTGCAATTCATTTAGGTGATTCCTTCCTCTGCTGAAAGTCTTTGGTCATGAGCACAGGTTGTCAGACTCAGGTAGATTGAGGAGGAGGAGTTTCTTTTTCATGACTCCTGAATCTCTGATGTCAGAAACGGTTTCAGTTCTTTTGACTGCAGCATTAATAACAAAGCGTCATTCATTTGAGCAATTTGGCTATTCCAGACCCCTTTTTCTGTGTATCCCCTATGCTAGTGATTTATGCGCTAACCAAAGAGCCCAGAAAGGGTGTGTTTGAAGAGCTTTGAACACCTCCGCTGCCATGAGGACAGATTCTTGGTTAAACCAGTCCATCAGACTGTATGTGATTTTTCAGGCTTTGCCTCCTAGAAGAGAAATTGGGCAGAAACGTAGAATAAAACCTTTTTTCCATTTTTTTTTCATACAACTATTGGGATATTGGCAAATTCTGCTTACATAATCTCAGAATTGTTATTCTGTAAGCAGTGTTTTTTTCTTTTTTTGTAGTTTGGAGTCCAAAGAAGGCTTGTCTGAAAGAAGTGGGCAAGTTTTCAAGCAATTGATGTTGGCTTAAAAAGTATTTAAAAAGGCAATATACTGAAGCTTTTTGTGCAAAGAGATTTCTTGCAGTTTCTCCTAGTTCTGTTTAAAATACAATATGACTTTTATATGGATTAATTTAAATGGACAGATCTGGTGGGGCAAAGTGCTGCCTTTGTGCTGCTGTTATCTTGGGTAAAGTAGAATCAAGCTGTTGGTTGGTCATGCCCCGTGGCAGACCAGTTCTGCAGAAATGGAGCAGGTGTACAGCTCTGACACAGGTCAGATCCCTTGCCAGGCTATTTTAGAGATTGAAGGAAACAGGCTGGACAGGGGAGTCCTCTCTGAACTAGATGTGCTGCTGAAAATGGATAATTTCTGTGCTGTCTGGGTGGATCTTCCAAACTGGGGCCTGTCCCCTATTGCTTATTATTTTCTTGCCAGTTATTCAGTTATCATTTAACATCCCAAGTTTGCTACGAGTGGCATGGAACAGCCCTGCTGAGGTGGCTCCACGAAGGTTCCCCCCAGGTTTCTGCCCAGCTCAGGGCTGTTGGTTTGGGATAGAATCAAGCAGTGGAAGTCAAGTCCTTAAGAGCAGAGCTTTTAGAAGTAGATGTGGGAGAAGCTCAGGGCTGAAGTAAGCAGTTAGCTCCTCTTCAACCCAGCAGAATGTTTACTAAGAGAAAGTTCAAAGCTTTACCATCAGAGATGTTGTTAGCCATTCCCCAGTGCTGGGAATGGGACAGTTGCTGTTGGTGGAAAGCCACATGCTTTTTAGCTAGTGTGCCATTTTGTTTATATATGGCATATAAAATGCAATGGTTTGAGAGCAGAAGAAGCGTGTGAGGGTGTATGTTTCTGTTACCCCTTGCCAAAGTCAAAAAAAAGTCAAGAGAAGTCTCTAGGCAGTGACCTCAGAATCCATCGCTGCTGCTCAGCGTACCCCTGGGTCAAAGGCTGAAGAGGAGTCAGCGTGTTGCGGAGCTGTGCGAGCTTGTAGCCATCACTGTGATGGGAAAAGCAAGCTTACAAATACTGGGGAGGGAGGAGATCCTCCTTAGAATATAATCCATCTATGGAGCGCTAAGAAAACAGACCTTATGTTGGCTATTTTATATCATATTTTATGACTAAACACAGCTGCGTCACTGTTGCATCTCACTTGTGGGTTACTGATCGTCTGCTCAGTCCCTCCGCTGTGGTAGACGCAGTCCTTGATCTCTTCAAGAAACCTTTCTGCCCAGCAGTGGCAAACCCTGCTCACTGGTATGTGATGTTCATCACCTTATCCGTGTGTTGTCCAACAGGTACACCCAGACAACAAGGAAACCGAAACCCCTATGGTAAGTTCCCACATACCTGTGTGCTTGCACTGCATGGTATTTCTGCAAAGCTGCTGAAGTGCTTCCTTAAAGTAATATTCCTTTGAGTACAGAAAATCACAGGAGATGAGTGAATTTAGGGTGAAGGAAGCAATCCGTATCCTTCCTCCAAGGTAAAGGGCTAGTCCACATCATAAGGACCTTTGCTGTTGCAAAGGTTGGGTATCAGAAAGCTCTACCTATCAGAGAGAGTGTACAGAAAGAAATCTGAGTAATTAAATCTTGTTTTGAGAGTAAAATGGATGTGGTGGGAGTTGGACTGTTTGCAGTGCTCACTTCCATCGTAACAGTGAGTAACTTCCCAAGGGCAGCCTTAAAAGTCTGCAGGGAACTGGTTTTGTGGGGTACCCTAGTGCTGCACTAGCCATGAATGGGGAACACGATGGTGCAGAAGATGATCACCTGAGCATGTGGGCTTTCCCTTACAGGTAACGCACCAACATTTTCCAGTGTCTAAAGTGCCCAACAACACAAGCTGCGCGAAGCAGTCGGGTGGCCCTGTTCCTGAAGTACAGCAGGCTCTCTCTGCTAGCGAGAGGCAGTGCATAGAGACAGTCGTCAACATGGGGTACTCGCCTGAGAACGTCCTGAAAGCCATGAAGAAGAAGGGGCAGAACATAGACCAGGTGAGAGCTTGTGTGGGAAGAAAGAAACCTTTGACTGGGTGCTGAGACACAGCTGTGGCTTTCTGGAATGGAGAGGAGGGGAATGCTTTACTCTAACAGTGTCACCTGGCAGAGAAGGCTCCCACAACCAAAGAGCATCTACACAAGTTTCTGTTGAGAGACTGCTTGAGGCAGCTGCACCTATGGGTGCTGCATCACAGCTGAGGCTGAGATAGGTGCTCAGGCTTCCCAGGAGCCACAAAACAATCCAGAGGAAGCCTGGTGTGGATCTGTGCCTCATTTGGTTTGACCAAAACCAAGCACTTTTCCTAGTTCTGAGCACGAGGTGTTACTCTGCTGATGCCTCTCTCTTGGAGAGGTTGGCCCTGCGGGCTTACTGCAGCCATGGAAGGCTCTGCAAGGCACCGGTGACCGACTTTTCTTTTGTGTGCTCTGCCAGCAGTGCTTCCTGCCTCATTTGTTGCCTCAAATGCTCGCTGAAACCAGGTCACAGAGCATAAAGCGCAGCAGGTTGAAGTGTGGCTCTGGGCCTTGGACCAGCTTCAGACAAAAACATCTTGAAGCAGGAGGACCGTGGCTGGATTTTGCATGCTGGCCCTGCACTCATGATGTGCTGTGCAGAGCATTGCCTTGAGAGAAGGAATGTCCCCACAGCTCCTGCTCTGTGTAAGCTTTGGAGGCAGGTAGAGCTGCTCTGCTTGCCCACTGCCTGTGAATTGAGAGCTGCTGAAGTGCTTCCTGTGTGAGGAGCTGTAGTGACAAACAGAATGTCTCTTTGGAGGGCAGTTTAAAATCCTGATGTGTTTGCAAGCTGCTTTCTCTCATGTTCCTAGTGCTGCATTTGTCTTACCTGACTTTACACCGCTACCTCTCAAAGCTGAGCATGGGTAAGAGCTGTGGCAGCAGTGTCTGGGTGTGTGAGCTAGGATTTGCAGCTTGCTCAGCAGTGTATTGAGGTGGTCTTAAAAAGCTGCATTAGCTGTTCTGTCCGAGAGGAAACTGAAAGCTGATGTAGCTTGACTTGTGGATCTACATTACCACCTTAAAAGTGTGTAGTACAAAAAGCACAGTTAACCTTAATTTTCTGCCCTCTGCTCAGTGATTAGGAACGGAAGGCTAGAGATAGGTTTCTAAGTCTGTTCTGACAGGAGCGGAAGATGAAGCTGGTGGGAGAGCAAAGAAAGACAAAATTACTTGTTTGCTTCTCCTAAACAAGCTCTTACATGAAGCATCTCAACACAGAGTAGGAAGAACTTAATCTGAGTCCCTGGTGAAGCCTGGGATGGAGTCCTGCTCAGTTCCTCTGTGTGTTCAGAGAGTGCACAACCAGGTGCTGTGAATGCCACTCTGTAAACTTAGCTTCTTTTCATTGTTTCCTGCAGGTTTTGGATTACCTGTTTGCACATGGACAGCTTTGTGAGAAGGGCTTTGATCCACTTCTTGTTGAAGCAGCTTTGGAAATGCACCAGTGTTCAGAGGAGAAGGTGAGGGCAGAGCATGCGAAGCATTAGTGAGAGGGCAGTGTGAAGGGGAGTTCCAGCAGCAGGTCCACTAAAGTGGTGGATGTAATTCTAGCCCTATGGTAACGCTGCCTTGTTTTCAAAACTGACTACTAATGAAAGTTGTTGTGGTGCTGAAGGGAGCAACTAAAGCATTAGAGTTGTTCTGCACTGCTTTATTACCATAGCAATGGTAATACCATTGCATGCCTTTTTATGGGAACAAGATTTTTTTTAAAGACCCTGTGTATTTTGGTTGTAATGCTTTGAACACAAAGTCCTCTTTTGGGCAAGGTGCTTGGTATAGAAACAGTTAATTTCAGAAGTAGCAAATTATCTTTGAAACCCTGCTGGCTTGCCCTGGCTGTGAGTTTTCTCTGTTGTACAAAAGCATCTGCCTGGCTGCTCCGCAAATTGGGTTAGGGTTCTGTCTGAAAGAAGCTAGAAGATGCAGCTTCTGCATGCCTGACTTATGCTGTGTCTGCTTTAGCAGCACTGAAGATACAGAGGCAGGAACAGGTAGCCAGGGCAGGGGACAGCAGAATGGCTTTTTGGTGTATGCCAGCCAGTTGCATTGCTGAGCTGTTACAGAAAGTCTTTAGAGCTGCAGTCCAGTCCCCCCAGACATACATATATAGCTAGTGATGAGCTTGCAGACAAGAACAGTGTGAAGAGATGTGACAGTGTTTAGGAAACACATTTGCTAGTGCTGTAGCCTCCCAGACTGGGAATAACTCATCTGCTGATTGTCCATCTTAACCTTTTTCCCCTCTAGAGTGGAGGAAATTTAAGTAGCAGAAGGTTCATAGAAGTTTGAGTTGTTTCACTATTTGTCAGTATTTTTCAGAGCTCAGGAAGGATTTGCATTTGGTGTTGGTAGTTTAGTTCACAATGTCAAATGGGATTTCTGGTAATACCCCCAGTTTTGCCCTAGATCTGAAGAGCCATTTGATAGCAAGGGCTGTTGTACTGCTCCAAAGTCAAAGTAACTTGAAAAAGCTTCAGATGCAGCAGAAGTTGCTGGATGGGGAGCAGAGTGACATTAATCAGCCTTTCTGGGAGTCTGAATTGGGCAATACTGAAAAATTTCTCTTCTGAGAGAGATACTCCCACAGGCTTAAGTTTTGGTGCCTTCATTGAAGAGGATTTTGGAACTGCAGGGCTGCAAATGCTGGGAACTGAAAGTGAAGCCCGGTGGGCTACTGCACACAGAACTCTGCCAACTGGCCAGGCTGGATGTGGCTTTGGGCAACCTGGTCTGGTGGAAGGTGTCCCTGCCCATGGCAGGGGCTGGAACTGGGCCGTCTTTAAGGTCCCTCCCAACCCCAAGCCACTCTCTCGTTCTGTGACATGGGAGTGGACGTTGTTCACACTGAGCTTGTGCAGGCTGAACTTTGGGAATGGGAATTGACCCCACGGGGTGCCCAGTTGCTGAAGACACTGTGCTAAACCCTAGGTCTGAGTGAGACTGAGAAGTGATTCCCCCCTTTTTTTTTTTTTTTCCTTTGCAAATAATTCTTTCTCTTTCAGATCACAGAACTTCTGCAACTAATGAGTCAATTTAAAGAAATGGGCTTTGAACTAAAAGACATTAAGGAGGTCTTATTATTACATAACAATGACCAACACAACGCTTTGGAAGATCTAATGGCCCGTGCAGGAGCCAGCTGAAAACACATTCCTGAGCTCTTGGCGTGCAACGGGACAGCCCTGCTACCTTTGTGTCCAGTGTGACTTGCTCTCAGCAGGAAGGAGCCCAGCTTTTTCCATACACAGGAGAGTGACTGAGCAAGCCTGCCTGCGTGCATCACTCCAGCATTTCTTTTATCACTGGGAGCCAACTTTCTTTCTTAAATTAAATTTTTAAAGTGTCCTTTCCTAAGTTTCCTTTTTCCAGTGTAGGCAGGGAGAGTTTAGACTGCCCAGCCATTACTGGAATTGTATATAGGCAGAGGCAGGAGTGATCCCCTCACTGGTGCACCGGAGTTGGACGGGAGATCACTAAGGTGGTTCTGAAACCTAGGATGCTTTGGTTCTTTGAAGCTGCTTTCATGGTGTCTGCTTTTACTGAATTACTTGACTGTGTCACAGTCCAGATTAACTGGTTAAATTTGACCTTTAGTGCAATGGAGTTTTATTTTTTGGTTGAAAGTTAGCCTGTATCTTAGTAAAACACTGGTTCAGAAACAGTTGCTATGCATAAAGAGAGAAGCTGTTCCTCCGGTGTTTTTTTTTTTTTTTGGTTGTTTTTAGCCCATGCATCCAACACTTCTGCCAGACATAAGTGTCCAGTGCTGAGTGGTGTATAAGTTCTCTTGAAGCAGGTAAGCTGTGAACTCTACCTGGACCTGCAGTTTGTGTTGGTTCTTGAACCTGAAGGTGGAGAGCTGGGGCAGTATTGCTAATCCCCAGGCTTGTAGGATATTTAAGAAAATGCTGTGCTAGGAAATCAATTATCTTTTGTTTTAAATAACACTTGGTGTGATGCAGGAGGTTTCTTTCAAGCACTTTCTTTAAAACAAATATACTCACTGCATTAGTTCAATTTTCCACACTGCTCTAGAATTACATAATAACATCTAGTACTAGAAATCAGGTTTGGGGTTGTTTTTGATAGTACCAAGTATTATGTTGTACATTGTTCAAGTTCTAAATACATAAAATATCAGCAGTCTTGAGGAATCTTTAAAGTAATTTGCTAAACATTTTGATTCTGCAGAAGAACAACTAATAAAACCCTCAAATGGAACTCCCAGTGTCATGGTTCCCATCTCTCACGCTCTTCAACTTCAGCAGATGAAGAACTTGCTGCAAGCCCTGCTCCTGCTTTCTCCTGTAGGCACACATGAACATGGTCTGCATTGGGCAGAGCTGCCAGAGGTCTCCAGGCAGTCGGCTGCAGTGGTGCAAGGCATTGCTTTTTTTTTCTGTGGCTTTTGTTCTATTACAA
>VXAV01010160.1:58321-74162 GCA_013399715.1 Alectura lathami | reverse complement strand
AAAACACCAAGCCTGGGGATCCAATCACATCTTCAAGCACAGAGCTGGGAGTATTGGACTTTGGGAGGGGAAAACAGCTCAGCTCCTTGCCTCGGCTCACATTTTTCAGTAGGAGGTTTTTCAGTTCATCGGGACTCCGAAGGAGGTGGCATTGGTCTCTGTTATATTATTAACAGCCAAATAATAATGTTATATTATTAATAGCCAAAGCATCTCATCTGGGGCCAGTGATAGCTCCTAGAATTCTGTCAGCTGCACAACAACGTTGATTACCTTTATTTAAAACAAAATGATGGAGAGATACAGCTGGCAAGTATGAGAGATCTGGAGATGGATGATGAGCAGCATCAGGGCAGGCTTCCATGCACTGTGTCCTGTAGCACAGAGCTTCACCAGCTTCCAGTGATGGGACTGAGATTAAATCTTGTGCCAGGAGAGCTTTCATTAGCTGATGAGTCAGCAGTTAATTCCTAGTTTGGGCTACCCCTGTGGGTTCAGGTAAAGCAGGTGCCAAGCTCTCCTTCCCAGGTGCAAAAGGTGACAGTTTGAAACAAGGAAATGGGGTTCCTGATTAGTCAGAGAAGCTGGAAAACAAAAATCTGCTTTACTGTTAGCTGCTGTGAGCACTTGCTTGTTTGTTTTCTCACAGTAAATACCAAGCAGGTTCCTGTCTGGCAGTGGACATTCCTGAACAGGCAAGAAGCCTCACCAGTGAAGAAGCAAACTGTTCAGACCAAACCTCTGTGTAAATTATTCTCTTTGGTTAATGTGTGTTAAGGTTTTTCACAGTCACTGTAACCACACTGTGATAACCGCTTTGCTTGTAGAGGTTGTTTTAGAAGCGAGAGCAGAGATAACAAATCTGTGAGGTAAAGAGAGGTGGGAAGTTAAACTTACAAAGCCCAGTCTCCGCCTACCCATGAGATGTACCCATTGGTGTCTTCCCTGCAACATTGCCCTTGCTTCTGCAGTGAGGTTTCTGTTTTTTCCATTGCAGGGTGGCTGCAAGCTGGAAGCATGTTCCTGGGGTGGCTGACAGGGAATGAAAGACCATGGAGTAGGGGGATTAACCACGTGTGGTAGGGGAGAGGCGCTTCTGAAGAAATGTGGAAGAAGTGGCAAAATGTGGTGAGAGTTAGATGTTTGGGGGCACTGTCCATCATTGGTTACCCTGGTACTGTTACCTCCTGTCAAGCTGTGAACAGAGCTCAGTCTGGGAGCGTTGGGTGGTGAGGCTGGGGTTCTCCCCTCCTGTGCTGCTGGTCAGACTCGAGCCCTCATGCTTTTCATAGGTTTGCAGATCAGCAGTCATACATACCTAGCGAACAGCAGGCAACAGCGTTTCGTCAGAGGCAGCTCTGCCTCCTGAGCTTGCTGCTGCTGCGTACTGAGACCTGGGCGTCACGATGAGAAGTGTGGAGGCAAAGTCCAAACTGCAGGCTGTGCTTGGAGCCAGAGTCCCTGTGCTGCCTGCTGGTGCCTGGCTGCCCTGCCAGAACTGACCCCACATCAGCGAGTTGTTTTTGCGCCGGAGGCGAGCTGGCTCCTTGTTCTGCTGTGGGTTTTCTGCGTGACGAGTGGCTGGGCTGCAGCTGCTGAGCTGATCTTTTACAATCAAACATTTTTATAGTCACTTTGATCACACTTACTTTAGAAGAAGTCTTACCAGAGTTCTGTAGTAAACTGAATTTTAAGTAATGTAAATTATTCAAATAAAACATCAAGCATCTGCCGTGAGCATTAATAGTCTTTGTTGCACTTACATACAAATGTGATTCCATTTTATTTCTGTATTTATTTGATTGTACATGGCCAGCCTCTCTAAGCCTTTTAAAAAAATAGCTGTAACAACTACAAATTCACACGCATTCTTCAAGTTTAAGTGAAAACCATTCATATCAGATGCCAGTGCAAAATCTGCACTTTGCACTGGCAAAGATGCCAGTGGAAGGGGGTGACACTGAAACACTCCTGTAGCACACTTTCACAGGAGTTAAAGCAGCATTGATAAATAACCCTAAGAGTGGAGAGAGAAACACTACCATTTTCAACAGCAGCTTTGGTAATTTCTGTTGCATATTGTGAGCCCGGTTTTGGTATCTGCTGGGCATGCAGCACTTCAAGCAGGCCAGTAGTCCTGTTACTGCTGAAGATAGGTGAATCTTCACAGCCAGGGTTGCTGCTTTAGTTTTTTATTATGTAAATATGTATGTCTAATGTTCAGTGGGGAATATAACATGTGAATAGACTGTGCCTTGTTCAATATAATTATGAATCTCACGGATTAGCTAGATTTAAAAAAAAAAAAAACTTTTTTTTTTTTAAACTGGTGCATGATTTTTAGTGATCCTGGCTGTTTCCACAGGGAGCATGTAGTTCCTGCTCTGGGGACTTCTACTGGTGCTCAGATTTGCACTGATGTTTTTCAGGGTAGACCAGAAACACGCAGGTGGCTCTGAGTTGGTAGCAGAGTTGACTCCAGTTTCCTCTGCTTGTGGAAGTTTTTGGTTACTCATCTGTCTTGTAACAACTACGTCTGAAAATACTGAGGTTAGGCACTATTGTGTTGTGTGAATGGCTTGTACTTACACGCTGATATAGAAATGACCAGCTTGGGTAAGAGACTGGAAGACTGAATGTGTTTTTGCTGAGCTGCTCTTTAAAAAGCAGTTCCCTACTGGGTTAAAGTACAATCAGTCCTCATGTCCCAGGTGCCAAAGTACATGGAGGGAGAGATTTCCCTCTTTCCACCCAGCTAGCACTGCACTGCTGGCAACACCTGTCATTTTCTTGTGACCTGTGACACATCCTGCAGTCCCACATTTTCCTCAGCTCCAAGCTAATTTGCAAAAGTGAGGCAGCTCTGCCATTGCATCATCTTCTCTGCGCTCACTCAGAAGGGGCTGTGGGAACCACTCAAAGTGCTTGCATCTGTTTTTGCTTCCAGAAGGTGCAAAGACTACCCAGCTGCTGTATGTTCCCCTCACCTCATGCATGGGAAAGCTGTCCCTGTCTCCAGGAGGATATGGGGCACTGAGACTGAAGGAGTACTTGCTCCTGAATGCCTTCTTTCTCTGAGCAAGAAAGGCTTCTTAAAATGCAACTGGGAGACGTTGTTCCAAGCGCGACTTGCTGGTGGCCTGGGACCTGGACACAGGAACCATCCTGAGGGCCATAAACTCAGGCCCTGCAGAGGGCTCTGTTCTCTGCTTCACAGGGAAATCCATTCTCGGTTGCATGACGGAGACTAAACCATGCTAACACCCCCAGAAGATTGGAGCAGTAATCTAGGACTTTCTTCCTGACTTACAATTGTCGCTCCTTCCCTTGCACTTCTGTTCCCCGGGGGTACACTGTGTGATGTTCCTGGGAGTGCTTGCACCAAATATGCAACCCAGACAGCTGTGTAACTGTACTGCTGCTCTGCCAAACCCAGGCTCCCCTGGGTAGCTGCAGAAGCAGGCAGTGACATTCACAGCTGGTCAGACAGCAGTCCTCCCTTACCCTTAGCATTTATGGCTACTGAGCATACTTTGAGCTACTGCAGGCATGGCTGAGGAAACACTGAGATGGCTGAGTCTGCTGTGGCAACCCTAATTTTGGAGTAAGAGTGTTTGCACAGTGTTGTTTTAGCTGAGCATGTTTCAAGGTTACTTGTGGCTTGAGCAAGAGGGCTTGTGGTTCAGCTATGATGCACCCAGCAGCAGAGATTTTGTACAGCTAGTAGTCCTGTAGTTCTTGACGCAAATATCAGCTTCATGTAACAACAGCGCTGTTAGCTTCTTAAATCCCACCGCCTACAACTGGAAACTTTTGATGTGAAAAATCAATCATCAACCCAGACCATGAACGCTGTGGCTGAGCTGTAGCGCAGAGATCAGATAGCTTGCAGAAGGTAAGCTTTCAGCCTCTAGCACCAGTGTGCAATCCATGTGTTAACTAACATCCTAGATGAACCTGTGGTACAAAGTCCTTGAACGTAAGCCTTCTGATCAACCACTCATTTATTGTGACTTATGCCACCTCTTCCAGAAGTTCTGGAGGATTTGTTCCAAGCAAACTAAAAACGCTCCATCAGCCTGCCTTCTTCTGACAGCACCAGCACTTCTTGCCCTGCCTTGATTTTCATTTACTTTTGGTCTACTCTAGTGTACTTAAACAATGCCTCCTCTCTGTTTCCTCACTTGTGTTTGCAAAGTTTTCTAGATAGCTTTTGAATGTTTCTGTTCAGACCTGTGTGTAGCTTCAAAGCGGTTTTTTTTTTTTTTCCCCTTCTCATTTTCTTGGCAGCACAGAAGTGCCTCTAACATGAGAAAAGCTGCTATGAATACTGTGGACAGGACTGCCTGCTGCTTGGTGAGACATTTAAAGGCTGCTGAACTGTTACTCTTACGGACACGGCTTACTGGTATTAAGGAAACACAAAGCTAGTGGTGCCAAGTAGTCATCTCTCATTTACTTAGAATTCTCTCTCCAACCTTATCTAAAATACACACTAATCACAAACATCACACCAAAAGCTATCCCCTATCCACCCACATTCTGCAGCACCAAGTGTGGTGTTTCCAAAGCTGCTCTTGTGCTGTTCTTGTGCATCTGTAAGCAAAGAAGCCCTAAACCGGTGGAGGCATTTGCAGGGATACGTCAGGGCTAGGAGAGGCTAAATAGAGCTGAAGCTGGGCTCGCATGGTTTGGATACACTTCGACTTCAGTACCAAGATTTCATCCAGCTTAGTGACGAAGTTCTGAAAATCCTGGGAAGGAAGACAGAAGGAAAGCTTAGGAACAACCGAAGCAGCAGGTTGGAGAAAATCATCATATTTTATGTACCCCACTAGTACAAAGAAGGATGTTTTCCATTCTGCATTGCAGTATATTTAATCAGTTTCCTTCTGGTGTCCTGACCCTCAGAGACAGCAAAGCTCAATGCCTGTAAATACTAAAGTTAATTTACCCATCTATTTTTTTTTTTTTTCCTGTTGGTGAAATTACAGTTAATATACTGGTTTCAGAAAACAAAACATACAAGGCTTCTACACAGGTTATCTTTTTAAGCGTTAGAGACTGGTCGTCAGTTTCACGAGGTACTGACCTGTGTTCCAGACCTGCCTCATGCTGGATCTAACAGTCATGAAGACAGATCATGAGCTGGGCACCTCACTGATCAGATATAACCTCCCATTCTTAGGAGAGGGAAGGGATTACTTCACATCAGGTCACAGGGCTCATACGTGGCTACAGATCTGCCAGATATCACATGAGAAACAGCAGCAGTGTATAGCCTAGGCAAGGGGAACCCACCTTCCAAAGCAGCCTATCACACAGATGGATAAAATGTGATATGAAACTGATTTAAACTGAAATGGATGCAGTGAAGTAGGGCTTGTATTAATAAGGGAGAGCTCAGAGCAGAGTTTGGTGCCTTTGTTCACAGGTCAGTGTCTAAGAAGATGGGAAGTGCCAGCATCCTTTGGGCTAGGGACTGCAACTGCTGCCACTTGAAAATGAATCATTCACAAGATTAGTTGGCAGAACTCCACCTATCTCATCTCGTGCATTGCATCTCTGTCCTGCAGGGATACCAGCACTGTAATGAAGACTAGCCCAGCTGCCCTAGCTTATGTTTCTTAAGCACCTTAAGCAGTGTGTGGTTCAGTACATGGCTGGCCTTGGCAGGGGTCTCTCCTGTGGCCATACTTTCATGGCTAGAGAGGCTGCAACCATCTGTAAGTGAAGGATAGAAACCAGCATGGGAAGTCCAAGTTAATTTCACTGCACAAAGAAAGGTCATGCTGTGAAATACACACAGTAGTTAAGCTATCCACCTGCTGCTCACAGGCAGGCCTGACAAGACTGCCATAATTCTGCTAGCCAGAAAATGGTTGCTTGCTAGAAGGGGCAAAGAAATGGCAGGGTGTGTGGGGAGGGCTGGTCTCCAGTGACCAACTGGCCAAACAATTACCAAGAAAAATCTCAAAACACATCTGTAAGAATGAAAAACAGGTTGCTTTGTATCATTGCATTTTCTGCCACAACACTCATGCAGTTTACGGCTCTTGTGCTGCTTTGTGAGCTGTCACGTGCTGTCTGGTAATACATTGCGTGCGGCTGGAAATCACAGCAGATAAACCACGTGGTGGCTCCATTCTGAATTCCCTGAGGCAGAAGTCCCTGTAGCTGTACTTGAAATCTGAACTGTGATAGCAGTTAAAGTGGTTTTGATAACATAATGCAGTAATGGAACTTGGCTTTATTGCTGAGGGAATGGGAAAGGCAGGAAGCTCTCACTGAGAAATGTTGATTATCTGGGTGAGAGAAGAGACCTGCCACACGGCTGCAAAATGCGTCTGTTAGGACACAGGAGAAACCGGGAAAGGGAACTCCCTGACTATCAGGAGGGCTGTGCATGTGCCAGTCCTGAAGTCTAGCCTCTTCTAGCATGATCCAAGGCACAGGTAAGCCAAGGAACACTTGAGAGACAGAAGTCAAGAGCCTGTGAGGGCGCAAGTCACAGCAGTTGGTGAGCAGGGCTGGGGGTGGCACCTCTGCAACGTGACAAGCAAGGGAATTCCAGAAGGAAGAGGCAATGTGGCATTCACTACACCACCAGGTGTGACTTCCCCATGTCACGCTTTATGGGGGAGCTGTTTCCTGCAGTATGCAGTTGGCACAGCCTGTAAGGAGAATTTTGCCTGGAAAGCTGTCCTCCTTGGTGTGGTCTGGCACCGGTGGCACATGACAAAGCTGTCTTACCAGAAAAAAAGTCAGTTTAGAGTTGGGCCTCCTTCTCCCACAGGGACCAGGCAGTGTTGGGACTGGCAAGGACATGGGGTACTGTGAAGAAGCAGCCTCTGTTAGGACTCAGGGAGGCACCAGAGAATGGGAGGAGGAACTCCCGAGGCATGTCACTTCACTAACTCAGGTTAACAATCTCCCAAATCGATCTACGCAGGTTCAACGGGCACCGAAGTCATCACCCAGAGCACTTACCGTTCCTGGCATCTGATTTATCAGGCATTCTTCCTTGAAGCACAAGGATGCCATTTCATCCAGCTGCTGCCGGTGGGCCCGAATCATAGCCTGTCTGATTAATATAAAATAAATGCTTGGTTACACAGCCTGCTGCGCTGCCTTTCATCGCTATCAAGTGCCAAATACACTTTTAAGGAGGAGGAATACCCAAGAGCAAGCCTTGCTGTCCCATGGTCACTGACATTCAGGAGGTGCACACAGTGTTCCCTGAAGTGCAGCAGACCACACTGTTTTTGGGTAAAGAAGACCTTGACTGCGGATTGCTCTGGGAGGCATGATGGCAGCCTGTTGTTAGCAGAGGCAGCACAGACACATCCTGCTTTTTACCATATGGAAATGCAGGAGCAAAACAAATGTCTGGTAAGGCCATGAGTTTGTAAGGCATTTTGATGAAAAGCAGACAGCAGGAAGGTAGTGCTGCTGTTCCTTCCTCTCAGTAATTTTCTCCAGCCAACAATACATTTACTGTCGTGTGCAAGCAGTCCAGCCCTTGGGAGCTGACAGTGGCAGCTCCACATCTACAGCTTGACTGACTCGCTAGCTGCTCTTGCTATTTTTCTTTCCGCAGGGATGCAACAGCTAACACATGCCTTTTGATGGGAGATTTTGATATATTTTAGGTGCTTTGCAGCTCACAGGAAGCCAATCAGTTACTGAGAATTTCAGCTTGTATTGCAACGTTAATGTCTCTAACATTATCCTAGGAAGCTCTAATAGAATAATTGGCTTCCTGTGAGATTTTAAAATATCACTGAATAACAGGCAATCATATATAAGGTAATGAGTATAAATTATCATTAATCTTATTAAATAATTATTTCATAGATTGATTTCCTATCAGTTTTTAAAGTGTACATGAGCATGATACACAAATAAGGGCAAACGTACTACATGTCTAGAATTTCTAAGCTTCATGACAAACCTTAGTGACAAGCAAGACTTACTGTGCCTTTTCTAGGGCCTCCTTCTGCCATTTTCCCACCTCCGATGCAGTACTTGGAGAGCCAATGCTGGTGCCCGAGGGGCTGTTTGCATTTGCTAGTGGCTTAGTATCTTTGGTTGCAGATCCTGAATCTACAGGAAAATTCTCTTGTGTAAAAGCCGTCTGCATCGATTTGTTCTTACGCAACCCGATTTCCTCATTGCTGAATGATGCCTTGGCTGGGTCTTCAGAATGACTGAAGTCCTCATTTCTCAGTCCTGATCTGGGCTGTAACAGGCTGCATTCTTGAGAAGGGGACTGGACTGCAGAATCTGTATTTCCCACACTGAGAAAGCACGATGCACCTGAAAAATAGCTCTTTTCAGTTAGCTCAGCATTTATTTTCTCAGACTCAACATTCAGTCCTTGATTTGAGTTAAATTTTCCCGAATTACCAGCATTCTCATTAACATCAGCATCGCACTGTCTGCCATCTGAGTCTTCTTTGCATTTTTTGTTACTGAGAAACAAAGCACCCTTTCTCTCTCCCCTGGCTTCTGTGGATTCAGCTGTGGATGTTTCTGCCAGGTCATTTCCAACCACAAAACTGCGAAGGAATCCTTGGTTAGGTGAACCTGAGCCCTGAAGGCAGCAGCATGGTTTCACATCACAGCAGATGGGCAGGAGCCACTTGTCCCCTGTTTGTGGGGAACGCTGCAGGGCGCAGTGTCTTCCATGTCCACCACGACGTGCTTGCTCCCCCATTTCCAGCATGCTGTCTGTCAGAGCTCTGCTCCTGGTGCACTGCCAGGCCTCTTCCTCAAACCTCTTCCTGCCCAACATCTGTTTCACATGGGGAGATTTTTCTTGATTGGAAGAAACATTCTCTGTATTTGCTGTTGTTTCCTCATAGTCAAGAAGGGATACTATGAGAGGGGAAGACAGCTCAGAAGTGAATTCTGAGGAACAACTGGAAGATTCACAGTGGGTAACATCATTTTTTCGAGTTTTCCATTTCATGTCTCCTGCAAGGGCAGCCTGTCCATCCAAAGCAGATTCTTCCTTCTCATGCTGGAGGAGAATCTCTTTGCACTCTGGAGGTCCTGATTTCCATACAGGAGAAACATGTGGGTTTGAAACATCCTTTTCTGGAGTCAAGGTGACTTCATTAGAGTAAGCCAGACACCTGTGTCTGGATTTGTTCTGTTTGTGATCAGTTAGGAAATCTTTGCTATTTTTCCAGTTACAAGCAGGATCTTCTTGTAAGCAGTAAGGTTTTTCTGCAGTATTGCTCAAAGAGGACTCAACAGCTAAGTCATAGCCCCAGTCTGACGGAGTTTTGCTGCAGCCTGTGTTTTTAATGGATTCCTCCATCCTTGGGCTGCTCTCACTGCAGCTGTCATCTAGTTCATGTTCTTGTGCATGTATTGCATATTTAAAAAATAAATCCTGTCGCTTTTGGCCTTTTTGTTCTTCCTCAGTTCCTTGTTCTCTTTGATGAAGGAAAAATGAATGCTGACTGCATTTGTTGGTGTTTCTTCTTTTCACACTCTTTTGACTGCAGACAGGTGAGAAAGAATCTTCACTGAAATCACTGTCATCCAGATCCTCTAGCTGCATCCCCTCTTTGCTTTGTGTTTCTGTGGCAGTAGGGCTCAGCTCCTGCTTCCCTTGAATCTTCTGGGTCTTGTACTGCATTAAAAAACTCTCTAGAGGTTGGTAGCTCAGTTTTTGCTGCAGAATAGGTGGCTGCTGAAATTGCTGGTGATAAAGCCGCAAATGCTCCTCCCTTTCCTTCTGAAATGGAGATAGATTTGTCCAGGCTTCAACACACTGTTTAGCAAAGGTGTTTCCCCATTCCTGCCTGCTGTCAGAAGGCAGATTTCCAACTCCAAAGGAAAAATCGTCTCTAGAAACAAGCTGTTTCTGCACAGGTTGCACTGTCTGGACTTTTAGGCACTGGGCAGGTGGTCTGTCTTGCACATACTTGTCTCTTTGGCCACTCTCTTTTGTTTCTGCTGTGGAAGCATTTTTGATGATAAAATCCTTTGTGGTGGGGTTCTTTTCAGAGTAGGAGGACAGATCATCAGCTTTCTTCTTCAGGGGATGTCCTATCCGTAGGACTCCCTTAACTGGACTAGTGTGGTGGAACCACAGTGAACTGGGATTTCCTTTGTAGGCATGTCCCTTGTTGACTCCCTTTGGAGTGGAGGTAAAATGGCCACTAGGTGTCTGGAAAGCTGGAGGACATGCCTTTGTTTTTGTAGCACTTGAAGGATGCTGGAGGCCTAGCTTCACCTTCTTTGGAGAGCTCTTTTCTCCAGGTGGCAAAGAGGGAGAGTTTTGGACACGTTTTGGAGATGCATTTCCAGATGTCCAACGTCTATTTGTGACAGGCGTAGAACATTTAATCCCTTTCTTCAACTCTTTGACCCTGTAAATGAGGTTGGCTTTAGAAGATGTCATGCTTTCAGATAAATAACAGTATCACCAGAACAAAGTAATACGTATTAATATGTGTTTCACATATTAAGGCTAAACACTGTCATGACTTCTGTTTTAATTATCAGTGATCCAGGCAGGCATGAAAACACCTCTGTCACAATTTCACAATTCCTAAACTTCTGGAAGAGACCAGTAAAGGCCATCTAGTCCCACTCCCCTGCAGTGAACAAGGACACCTACAGCTGGGTCAGGTTGCTCAGAGCCCTGTCCAGCCTGACCTTGAAGGTTTCCAGGGACGGGGCATCCACCACCTCTCTGGGCAACCTGTGCCAGTGCTTCACCACCCTTAGTATAAAGAACTGTTTCCTTATATCTGGTTTGAATCTCTCCTCTCTCAATTTGAAACCATTCCCCATGTCCTATCACAACAGAGCCTGCTAGAGAGTCTGTCCCCTTCTTTCTTGTAGCCCCCCTTTAGGTACTGAAAGGCCGCTATCAGGTCTCCCCAGAGCCTTCTCTTCTCCAGGCTGAACAGCCCCAACTCTCTCAGCCTGTCCTCACAGCAGAGGTGTTCCATCCCTTGGATCACTTTTGTGGCCCTCCTCTGGACATGCTCCAACAGCTCCATGTCCCTCCTGCACTGAGGACTCCCCATCTGGACGCAGCACTCCAGGTGGGGTCTCACCAGCGCAGAGCAGAGGGGCAGGATCACCTCCCTTGCCCTGCTGGCCACGCTGCTTTGGATGCAGCCCAGGATGCGGTTGGCTTTCTGGGCTGCGAGGGCACTGCTGGCTCATCTCCAGCTTGTCATCCACCAGTGCTCCCAGGTCCCTCCTGTGTAGGAGGGAGAGTAAAGGATTTTAATGCATTCTAGGCAGAACTACAACAGAAAACAAACAAAATGTTTGAGTGATGAGGTTAGTAATGCTGCAGTTACAGGGAGCACAGTGCTATTTCCATCCCTAAAAGCTATTAGTAAGAATTTACAAGACCTGGAGAATTTCAAGACCCAATGTAAGAGTGGAACAACTAAGGATTTTATTTGTGTTGTGAAATTTGTATTTCCTGCTTAAGGCAACGTTTCCAATGTAACCAAATATTACACCTTACTTTTTTCTTGGTGTTTTTCACCTTGGCAAGATTGAACTTCATCACCTACCTGTCAGCATACCGTAAAGTGTTAAGGGTATGCTCAGTAGCTATGTGGCTAGGTGATACATTGGCTATCATACAGGTCTTGGAATTGCCAATGAATGAGTCCTTTAGCACCTAGAATTAGAAAGAAAAACTATGTTTAAGATTCCTAGCAATTCATATATTTACTTTTAAACATATGCTTGCTCTTATTTTACACAAAATTTGAGTGAAAGTGATTGACTTTAGAACAGAACTTACGAAAAGTTAAACTAAGTAACCTTGCATCTCCTGTAACTTAACAATGGGTACGGAGGCAGTTCAACAACTCAGGTGATGCATGGTAAATGTCTATCTCTTTTTTTTCTTTAAATGTATTTCTCATGTCTCAATTCATCTTGCCATTCTTTATTTATAATTTAAATGAATAAAAGTGTTAATCAGTGCCCTGAACAAGCCCTTGCACCACATGCCACAAGGGTTCCCATATGCTGTATTCCTCAAAACATATGTTACAACTGCAGTGAAGAAATGTTGATCAGATCTCCCACGACTGTTACTGCACAGATGTAAGATTGGTTATAGAGTGGGTGGATGAACTCTGATAGAGTCTTTTTTGACAGTTATACTCAGTATAAATATCTGATTATGACTAGGCCATGGGGCTCTTTATATAAAGATTCACACAGGATAATGAAGATTCAATCCTGGAATTTGGGAGTTAGGGCACTTTTGGGGAAGCTGGGTTTCTATATGTTTACTTGCTTGGTGTAAACCATCATGCTAGTCCTCAAGATTGACTGGAGGAGATGGCAGTTGTCCTCAAACCTGTGATCACCTTTAAAAAAAATTAATTTTTGGAAGAGTCATACATTTATCTTTTCTTGAAGAGTTTAACAGCAGTTATCATGTCGGGTTTTTTTTTATGTTTTGATTTTGTCCTCACCAGGAAAAGTAGCTACTGCTGTTGCCTTCCTGCTTGTGTTACCTGAGTTAATTTGCTCTGTCGGAAAGGTGTATGTGCGTGCTCCTGATCCAAGGCCCGAATGCATTCCTTTAACTACCGAAACAGGAGAAAATAAATACATCAATGACACTTTAGCAAGGAACTAAATTCCATCAGGCCTAACCTAAGAATTTACTACTTCCCTCAAGCACCTTTAACTCCCACGTCCCTCACAAGAGGGCTCTGTTTCTGTCACAGCAATGAATGTCCAGCTTCAGGTAGTTCAGGTATCAGCAGCAGTTGAGCTGCATTCAGAGAGCACAGCTGTAGCACAGAGCCTGCTAGGCCTGTAGGCTGTATGAAACACGCCCAAAGCCTGGGTAAATTCGTGCATGTTTAGCACACACAGATCTCCACACTACCATGGACCTGCTGCTGCCTGCACCATAGCCACCTCGTCAGACTGAGCATACAGCAGACTTGGCTGCAGCTTGTGTGTCAGGTGTACACCAGATTCATGTACGAGAAAGCATGAAGTATGCAAACACATCCACTTTGCATGCTGTCTCCCAGTATGAATGCTAACATTCTACAGCAGGAAAGCCTCTGTGCAAAACAAAAAAAAACACCAACATTCCCCATTCTGAAAGCAGACCAAGCCACCTCCTATTTGCTGCATGCTGACAGTGTCCACAAGGTATGGTTATGTGCAGTATCTTCTGCTCTTTTGACTCATGCTCACTGATTACATATCTATCACCTTCACCCCACTCAGAGAAGCCCTCAGACATCAGTGAGGTTTGTTCCTTGGAATTAAAGGAGATACAAAGCCTTCTGCACCATTTCTACTTAGAGGTACTTCTGCTTTATCTTAGATGGCGTTTTTCTGCTCCATGTCCCTCTTTACGTAACTGTGTACGTCTGTAGCAGAAAATGGTTTGAATGAAGAATGCCTTCCTTCCTGTTCCCCTTCCCCACAAGACAAACGCTAGTTCCTGTGCTCGTGAGGATTTAGGCCCTTTACTCCCAGAGTAAAGTATGAGTTCAAGTGGTGAAAATAAGCAGCAAGAACAGATGTGCTTTCATGAAACATACGAGACAATCCCAAGCCAATATTCTCCGGAAGTGAAAGTAAAACTACATAAAATATGAGACACTTAATGTAATATAACTAACATTTTCCACACTGTGTTTACCTGGCTGGCTGTAGGAATTGATTAAAAAGACTTGATTTTCATCACAAAATCTTTCCTATCTTGTCTTTCAGGCATGAGAAAAATGAAACTGGAAAAACTTAGTAATCTGGATAATTTTTTCCCCTCCAAGGAATCCATATGCACATAACTCCATGGTTCATTTTTACCCAAAAAACCTTTGCTAATAATTAATTACAAAACCTTCCCTAGACATTAGTAGCTTACTGCTAAAAGACTTTGGTTTATTTCTGCTCCTTCCATTTTTGTTTGTCGGTCTGAGTCTCTGGCATCAGCTGCCCTTTCACTGCCAGCCAAGTCAATGAATGATATCCTAGAAAAACAAACAAACAACAAAAAAAATGGTGCATTTATCTTAGGGTGTTTTTTTTTCCCCTCTTTTTCCTTTTTACTTTTGTAAACTAGAAAGAAGAAGCACATGATATCAGAAGAACGAGTAGAAGTAGCTACCTTCGAACAAAGAGGAATGCCCACTGGAAACATCTGAAGCATCAAAATAAGCATAACAGCAGAACAGTGTCACAGCATTCTGGCACTAGCATTATCATAACAGAAAGTGCAATTGCATGTGATGAGTGTGCTCCACGGTTTAATAGATAAGCTGTTTAATGTGAAACACATTCATCTCTCTGGATAATCACCATGCTTGTAGCTTCCTGAGAACACAGTTACAGGAAGTGTAAATTTCTTGATTTTTCTTCCAAGTACAACAGAAAACTGCCCTGTCAAATGTGAATTCAGGGCAATATGAACAGAGATTTCCAGAACAGCTAATCATACATTCAGCTTTGCATGCTCCTTTTCCCTTCTTCACCCAAAACTCTATTAGCCTTCTCACGCTGTTGAACCGTATCTTCATCTTCACCCTTCTTTTTCTGGAAAAGCTCTGACTTCTCCTGTTGACATCTTTGGAATCTTTTCCTCACTCCATTTCCACCTCATTTTCAGTAACAACAACAAAAAACCAGCAGACATGCCACACCTACATAACCACATGTACTTCTATTTCTAACCTGCCTGTTCTGCCTTTTCCTCTCTCCACTATTCATGGCTCCGCTTTGTGCTGTATTTAAAATAAGGTCCTGGGAAGCAAAACTGCATTGCAGTTGCTGGAAGGGTGTGTCAACACGTTTTCTGACACTCAGAAGCATTACAGATACCTAAACCTTAATCCTCAGACCTACTTCTTGGGGTTACTTAGTCTGGAGAAAAGATGACTGAGAAGATACACATCTACAATCTTAATGGCTGCTACAAGAGTAAGTAAGCTGCTCTTTTTGTCTAGCACAGATAGCAACAGAGTCTCACACTCAAATTATCAGAAAGGTTTAGATGAGGTACCAGGATTCCTCCGACCAAAGGCAATAATTTGTAATCTTCACCTGGGTCATCATCCCAGGCTGTCTTTGGAGTCAATTACAGGAGAGAGGTGCTTTTGTATCAGTTGGTTTTGCCCCCATTTCTGGTGACTACATGGAACAGGACGAACTAGATCCCAGAAATGACTTTCCTTCCATTGACTTCAGAGGTGATGGGCTCACATGTGCATGTGGCCACTGCGGACATCTGCCTTTGGGCAGATTAACACCTAAGACAGGAAAAGCTTTTTAACTCTGAAGATGAAGGGAACGATTTGATTGCCAAACTTCTTCACTGGAAGTTTTTACAAACAAGCTTGACAGACCTCTCACAGATGTGACTTCAGCACTCCCCCGTGGAGCAGAGGAAGGTCTGTGAAACTTCTCATATTCCCTTTGAATCCCATCTTCTGATTTAACTCACAGTTGCCCACAAACTTGACACCTCCTCTTAGTCTGCCTCCCTGATGTCTCTGAGCTCGACCTTCTCATCAGTCCTGAGCAATCCCATTTCTAGTCTTACCTTCCCAATGTCCTGTTAGCTGTGTCTTTAATTTGGATTTGGATGATAGCATGAGATCGAGACGAATCCGAGTTGACTCCAGTAGCTCCTGTGCTACGTTCTTTTCCTCCCTTCAAAATCACCTGCAAAATAAGGGGGACAAAATCCATGCAAATTGTAAATAAAGACAGTCTCTCAGAAAGAGATTTAGCCTTCTTAAGACAAAGTTACATTAAGAGGAATGTTTTGTCACAGCCTTGAAATTTTGGTGCAAGGCAGATGTTGGAA
>VXAV01010160.1:3915-36854 GCA_013399715.1 Alectura lathami | reverse complement strand
TAAAGAACTTTTCCTTTTTTCTCCCCTAATTAACCAAAAAAAAAAAAAAAGTGTGGTCTGGTTGAACTGTGAGCCAGAGATGTCTGAATTGAAACCCAGAGCTAACAAAGACTTCTTGTGTTCCTCTCTTCCTTTTCTTGAAGTGCTGAATAATTATGTGTATTTTTGAAAATCAAACACTTGATGTCTCTTGACTTGCTGATGTAGATATATACTGTTGTAAAAATGAGCATATGGAGATTTTTAATAACAAAATGTGTACCAAGTTGCACCTTGCATTTCAAATGGGGCAGCAGTAGTTCTGTTCCCAACTCCTCCGCTGATATGCTGTGATAACTTGTCAAATCATTTCAGGTCTTGTTTGTTTGTATCATGAATTTATGTACATCATGAAAATACTGTTATGAAAATAGTTGCAATCCAAGGAGTCTCAGTAAACTGTTGACATACTGTATTTAAATGCGAAATTTGAAGTTTTTTTTTCCTTTTTTCCCTTTCTCTTTGCTCTAACAGACACCTTGGCCTTACGTTGTTCAGGGTGTTGGGACAGGAGAATCTATGGCTGCCTAATACAGCATTTTCTGCACAGAATAGCTAAACGCTTGTGCTTTGCATCTGTTTGACAGCATCAGCGTTGGCTGCAGGCACACAGATGTAGAATCATAGAATGGCTTGGGTTGGAAAGGGACCTCAAAGATCATCTAGTTCCAACCCCCATGGGCAGCAGGGTCCTGTGCGCTGCTAGTGCTTTGCTCTAGATGTTCCTGTTGGGTGATTACAGTAGCCTGTGGGGGTACAGATGGCTGCAGCATCTTCACCTGCATCAGATTTCCTGTGAATCTCTATTTTATCATGGAGGTTGTCAGTGCTTTATGTAATTATTAATGTTCTGTCAGTAATGGTTCATAATGTTTTGGGTGTTTTGGCACAGTAATACCAAAAAAAAGCGTGATGACATTGTCAAATTCTTAGGTGAGAAAATAAGTTTTATGAATCCCAGGGAACTTCTTTTAGGGAAAAAAAAAAGTCCCTTCTACTCCTTCTCTTGCAGCTTTGCTGCCTAAGCAGTTGTACCTTACTCCTTTACCAGGCAAGCAACTGGGTGAGAAAAGGGGGTTCTACTTCTGCTCTGTCTTCCTCCTTGCTGCAGGAGGGAAGAGATGGTCATCAGCGTCACATCAGTCATGGTGAAGACCTGCCAGAGACGCAGCATAACTGGGCCGAAAAATACGTGCCGCGGTTTAGTGTTGTGATATTCTCCAGGTACGTGGCACTCATCTTTTGGCACAGCATATATTAATTAGTACTGTGGGAGTAGTGTTGTGCTTATCACTCTGTTATCTTCCCATAGACCGAGATACAAAAACCCCCTCAAAGTGCATTCTTTTTTTATATGTATATAAACAAACAAACAAAAAAAAAACAACACCAAACCAGTTCTGTTCCACTGTACAGGTAAGTTTTATTTCGGTTATGAGCACTGTTTAAAAGCGTCGCATTCAGGTGATGGCGGATAGTGAACAGCATGCAGCTTTGTGCAATTGCTTGGAGTGTTTCTCAGATAGTGGTTGGAATCAGAGGATGGAAGGTGCCTCCCGCTGTCACCTGGTCCATCCCCAAACCCAAATCAGCTATTCCAGAATCTTTCCTGATGGACATTTGGCTGATGTACCCTTCAAGACCTCTCATGATGAAAAGCCACACTTCCAGCATCTCTTACCCATACTGGGGAAAATTTGGTCTCTAGCATCTGATCCAGGTAAACCAGTGAGAAGCAACTAAAAGATAACAACCAGCAAGGGAGAGGGGTAGAAAACAGTTAAATGGTTGTGCTGTTTCACAGTCTTATTTTTACATTATTGCTTGAACTACCACTTAATCAGTGCTATGTAAACAATGGTTTTAGCCTTCATGTTTATGGGAAAAATCTGCATATTAAGTATGAATTATACAGAGTCATTAACAAGTCATCTGTTCTGCCCATTCAGCAGTAATGAACGCAAGCACTTGCTGCTCTGGAAAGCACTACACTAGCTGAACTCCAAGGAGGTGTTTGCATTTTAATGGCGTTGCTATGTGTGTGGTTCCCAAAGTGCATCAGCATTCTGCAGGATAACAAGTGCTGTGCACTCTAAGTGTGCTCCCTGGACAAATTTTAAAGGTGAACATCTTGATTGGGTAGGAAAAGGCAAGAAGAATGTAGATGTGGTAATTTGTGAAGCACTGTGTGCACATTTTGAGCAATGTGTGTGCAGAACATATTCCCATAAGTTTTGTGTGTAAAATGATGCTTACACATTTAGAAACTTGAGCCAAAAGTATACACAAAATCTTTAAATTTGCTTTAAAGTGTAAGCGTTGTAAAGTCAGAATTAAATTCTGAATGTAATCTGTGTTTGTTGGTCACTGGTGAAGAAAGAGTTCTTCCTCTGCCAATGTCTAGTACTGAAGTATTTTCCCAAGCAGTGTCTGGGAAACCCTCCAATAAAAAATCATGGAATAATCTGCCTGGGGAAGACATTTATATCCAGCCTCTGCGAGTTTATGCCCTGAACCAGTAAGGTTTGTATTTTCTTGTTTGAAACCAGCAGAGTTCTTGATCATAATAATATCTTGTAGCAGTTGGCTTTTCACCAGGCTGTTGGTTGATGTTTAAAAAAGTAAAATCAGAGGCAAATTCCTTGGAGAACTTCCTTCTGCCATAGACTAAATAAAATCAAACTGTAGGGAAGTGCAAAGAGGATGGAACCTGGCTTTTTTCAGTGGTGCCCAGTGCTAGGATGAGAAGCACTGGGCATAAACTGGAGCATGAGCGGATCTGTCTGACCATCAGGAAGCCCTTCTGTGCTGCATCAGTGACAGAGCACTGGCACAGGCTGCCCAGAGGCTGTGGAGTCTCCCCCTTGGAGATCTCCAAAAGCCACCTGAACATGGTGGTAGGCACCCGGCTCTGCGTGTCCCTGCTGGGGCGGGGGTTGGACCAGATGGACACAAAGGTCCTACCAACCTCAGCCACTGTGTGGTTCTGTGAAGTCAAAGCTCCACTGAAATTGCATAACTACATTTAGGAGAAGTAAAATGTTGTGTGAGTAAGAAACCAGTTTCTCTTGCACTACTGAACAAATATACTGGTGCAGCTCATAGTTGTAGTTTCCTGATGTTAGTACTTCTTTCTCCAAGTGAGTCCTGATTTACAGCTGTGATTACACTTTACAACATCGCAAGATCAGCAAGAAGGAAGGCATAAATTCATGAATATCAGGAAGGCACTAAGACATTGCAGTTTTCACTGAGAAAAGGTCAGAATTGAGTGTGACGTCACGCATAATTACGCTTATGCAAGAAGTATAAAAGCTGAAGAATGCCTTTTATCTAGAGGAAAAAAAAAAAAAAAACTGTTTCTGCTCCAGGTGGGAGCAGTGTATCTATTCATTGACTATTCCATGTGACTACAGGAAAACAGATTGAAACTGATATAGAATGGTCAGATAATATCCCCAACAAGCAGCACCGTTAACGTGTCATTCTACATAAAGGAAGAGGACTTGTGTTATAATAAGGCTCAATAAACCTTAAATACAGAAATATTTTGTGACACAGGTCCTCACTCAGCAGGCCTCTTGCAGTAATGCTGAGAGAAACGGAGTGCAGTTTTTTAACTTAGGAAAAATTACCTTCTGTGTTAACTTAGTGGGGGGAGTATTTTGGCAGATAATCTGGAGGAGACTCATCTTTGATTCCCAAAGACAGTGCTTCTTAGTTATGTTCACACATTGACAAAGTAACTGACAGCCTTCTGTGTCTGTTGGCAGCTAGTTTTAACTGAAAAAGCATTTGAGGATCACCAGAACTTTGTGTTTTAACTTTATACCTTGTCTCCAAGGATTTACTTTCTCTTATGCTCAGTTTCTGTAGAAATTCAGGGCAATGGACAGTTGAAGCTGGCAAGATATCAGCTTCATTTTGCTAAATCTGGGATGTGTTACCTGTTAAATCAGCTCTGGAAGAGCTAAGCAGCAGGTGCCTAAACAAACAAAAGTCTGCTCTGCTTGCTTCAACCTTGTGCTGCATAAGGTGATTGTTTTCAAGTGTTGAAACAAACAGGGAGAGAAAAACAGCTCTTAAAACTCTGACTGCCAAAATGGAAGGCCTGGGAGGAGATTCACTGTGGAGGAGGCTTTCTTCCAGGTGAGAAGGGTAAAACTTGACAAGGGATGAAACAACAGCTCTGTTATTTCACAGCTAGTCCACTTGGTAGTTGGCATTATCGAAAAGAGGAGTGACAGTTCCGTCTTTCCACTCGATGAGGATCTCTCCGTGCCGCAAGGAAGGGGAGCGAGATGGTGGAAGGTACAGCTGGTGGCCTTGTCTTAAGGGAGACTGCTCCCGTAAGTCAGCTCGGCTGCTGCTGGCTGGGGGGTTCTTCAGAGCAGAGAGGATTTTCTTCTTCCTAGGGGAAGAGAGACGAGGGTATGGAATTGCATCTGCCTACTGCTTTGTGGCTTTTCCACCTCAACTGGATCAGCAACCATCATTCCGAAATTACCTTAATCTTCAAGGATTGTGTCAGGTGCATAGGAAAGAAGGAGCCAACATTCACAGCAGCATTTGCATTGGGATAGTGATTAGGAAGGAGAAACAGGATGCAGAGAGGAGAAATGATCAAGGGCGGCATCATGGGTGAGCACAGCCATGTTCTGAAACGCCAGAGGTAACAGACAGAGAAACTGTAACTTAACTTACTTGTTGTAATGGACATTGAGGGTCAGTATTATTAACCCCAGAATGAACGCCAAGGGGCTGAGGACTAGCATGGCCGTCTTCCAGTTGGTGCCTAGGAGGATGTAATAGAAAACAATCATGCTGTGCCTATCCCATTTTTATGCAATAGCCACTGTTGCCCCAAAAAAACACATCTGATGTCCCTGCAGGCCAGCAGGTAACAGGAAAACTGCTTTGTTCATAACATCGAGGCAGAACAGCTGCATTACACTGCACAGCATCTCTGTGCTGAAATTGGCCATAGAAAGGTTTTATTTCTTGCTTGGAAGATGACAGCCGTTCATGCTTCCCCACTCTGCAGTTTTCTGACACAGAGTAAGAAAGGCTGGGGAAAGGCAGTCTTGCTGGTGGGTGTCTGTTTCTCGTGGTGAAGTGGGACAATGTTTTTGCATGTTTTCCCTCACTTTTGTACTCCAGGCCTGGGGACAATTGCTTGATCTTTGAAAGGAGCTTTTCTGGTGGGTAGCTTGGTGACCTTGTTCCCTGCTAAGCATCCTCAGCAGGATCCAGGGGAATGTAACTGCAGTTGATACGAAGGTCAAGGGCACTGACGAACCTTCATCCAGCTGCTCTATTTGTCCTCTACCTGATCTCTGGACCTACCTGCAAGCCTGGCCCCAGCCGTTTTCCCTCGATTTCCATGGTGCTTTTTAGAGTGATTGTGTGACACATCTGGAGGAAGAAGCAGAAAGACACAGATTAGCAGCTTCTAGTGTTGAACCAAAGAAAGCCCTGATTTCTTCCTGGGCTGAATTGTAACTGCTTGTATAGAGCCAGAATGAAAAACAAACAAACAAACAAAAACAACAAACAGTGACAAAAAAACAACCTTGTTCCTTAGTGTTCCCTCACCGTAGGTACTTTTTTTACTCCTAGCACATCTCATGGCTGTGTCTTCAGGCTAAGATTATGGCCATACCACTTGCCAAGGCAAACATCTCAACATGTCATGGGAGAGCAAAGCCTTGAACCTCTTAGTGATATATGTGGAAGTTCTTCAGAACTATTCATGTACTTATCACTATTGAGAGAAAAAGACCTGAGTAACCCCTAGATGCTGTCCACGCTTTCCCTTCTGCTGTTCTTACGCATCCATTCAGAAAAGAAAAGTGCTCACCCTCATTTTCTGGGAGGTACGCCTGTTTGATCTTCACTGGAGACACCGTGCTGTTCAGTCTGTTAAACAGAGGTGGGTCAGTCAAGCCCACAGAAGATTCCCTCTCCACAGCATTGATCTTTGATGAATCGATGGTTTTAGCTTGGAGGAAATGAAGCAAAGATGTGTGTGGTTATAATTTACTTTTTGTACCGAAACTTGAATACATTCTGTGCCCAGCAAGGGAAGGGAACTTTGCCCTGCCATGTTAGTCCTCACTCTACAAGGCAAATGGGTTGCTGTGCAATAGCAATCGCCTCCTCCTGTATATCAGAAGTCTTCAGGCTGACTTTCTAGTAGGTGATAAGGTAATTGGTCTAGAAAGTATGTATTTGACATCAGAAGTTAAAGGGTGAGGTGTGAGGAAGCAGCAAGCAGAGCTATAGCTAAGCATTACAGGTATTACTAGCACAGCAGATGAAGAAATGGGCTCAAAAGGGTGGTAAATATTCCTTATCTCTTGCAAGTGAGTAAGGTAAATATGATTTCAGATATCAAATGTTGCTTATTAGTATTTGAGAAATCTAGACACCAAAGTGTTGCTAGGCTGGCTGACAAGGTCATGGCAGGCAGACTGTCCTTTGTTTTCTGAAGAGGCTGGAGAGCCCTCCTTTGCTCTAGATACTGTTGGGAGTGAAGGGGGAAAAATACCTGTCTCAAGAGGGCTTGCACTGTAGCTTCCAGACACTGCTGCTGCAATGCCTAAAGCTGGACTCCAAAGAACTGCAGAGGAACTGACGTGCAGAACAAACTCTGTCCGAAGGCCGCCGTCTCTGTATGGCAGCAAGCAGGCTGAAGGCCAGCTTACAGCAGAAGTAGGATGTGGGATAGCACCTACTGCCAGAGGGGAGGTTATGGGAGATCTTGTGGCAGCAGTAATCACCCCTCTTCTGCACTGATCCATGTGGCAAAATCAAGAAACCCAGGTCTGCCATGGGGTTGGTAGGAAAACTGTCAGTTTGCCCAGGACACGCTAACTGGTGCAACCTGATTTAAAGCCTGCTCCATGTTTACCCTCACAGCCTTATTTGGGATGCCTGCCCCTGAGGCAGCCCTGGACTGCCAGGAACATTGCCTTGGGGAATGCAAATGCTCTTTTCACATGGCTTTTTTCGCATATCTTAAATGTTGTACAGATGTCCTCGCCTATATTTAACTTGCCTGTTACGGTATTTAATTTTTAGTTGCTGTATTTACCTTCATACTAAATAAACATTAACAGTTGTGACTACTAGTCTGTGATAATTACATGTTAACCTTCTAGTTGGCTAATTAAAAACCTCAATAAAAAGGCCATCTTGTCTTTATGACAGCCAAAAATCTACTATATCTTCTTCTGTTTCCAATTAGATACAACTTGTTTACATCGTAAGTTTATACTCTTAATCCATTTGCTTATGACTATCAAATTCATCACATTTTTTCTTTACTCATTTCTGCAAAGCTGAAAATCTCAGAGGGGCTTCATGTAAGGGAAGTGACGCCCCTTGAGAAAGGGTGGGAACCTTGTCACCTACAGAGTGGACAAACAGAGAAGTCTTTGCAAATGCCAACTCTATTATGGTCTCTGGAATTGAAGAAGGGAGGGGAGAGGAGGAATTGAGTGTGATTTTTCAGGTCTTGATTCTGGACACAACTACGTAAGAGAAGAACATAAGTCATCTTCCTTTGCAGGTGGACTAAATGGAAGAAGGTGTTGGACCGTGAACTATCAGTGGTCCACAGTGGGCTTCAGTAACCACTTGAGAAATGACAGCAGTCACACTTGGGTGCAATGACCAAGCCTGATGTCTGTCAGCCTGGTTCAGCAGCTGTGACTATGACAAGACCAGGGTTTCTGCCCTTTTTGTGTCCAGTCTAGGCAGAGGGTAGTGAACACTCACAAAGGCATTAGATTCTTTTTAGCAGAGGCCAAGGCCATAATAGATTTTTTTGTGATCTTTTGATGTTATGCTTTGAGCTTTTTTAATGTTTTCTTAACTACTTCCCGCTATGTACTGCATTCACCAGTCACTTTCAGGTTACATGAGACTTCAGTAGCAGGGTTCACATTTGAGAATTGCAAGCGGATGGGATGAAGGTTAGAACTGTGGTTTCATTACCAATAGGAACACTGTCTGGGTCTGGCAGGAGACAACTGCAACGTGTTGCTCAGAAACCAAAGCAACCATTTCTCATTTCAAATACAGCAGCTCCTCAATAATTCATACAAGTTTAAAAGAGATTTTCAGCTGCTTCTAGTTTTCTCATTACCAAAAATGACATATCCAAGTACGAAGTACCAAAAGCCCCATCAAAGCCTGAAGGACCTGACTTTCATGGGAGTTTTGTCAGCTGTTTTGGACCTGGGAGCTATTCTTAGCTGTGGGTACCAATTCAGATGAACTTTCCAAAATATTTGACTTTTGGCTGTCATCAGAACCGCGGCTGAGGTTTAGAGGCCTTATTCTGTAAGGAGCAGAGGCCTGGTCCCGTACGGTGTCGCGTGCTGTGTGGAAAACACTGAACAGCGATTCCCAGAAGCAGGCAGTGCCGTACAGCTGGGCTGACTGTCAGTCATTTGTTATGTCTCCAGATGAGGCTGACATGACCGTGGATTAGAATGATGGATAAAAGCCAGGTGTTAGGCAACTTGGATGACACCTAAGGTTAGCTCTTATCTGTTTCTAAATCTACCTCATCTTACTTTCATATATCCACACCCGTGTGCCTATAACTTCTCGCATTGGTTCACTCAGAGCGGCCCTCCGGGCAGCAGCACAGATGGTTTCATCCATTAAAGTCTTCCACCTGCTGAATTTGTCCTTCTCCCTCGAGACAAAGACCTTGTGGCCTCCATCTTTGGTGCTGAGGTGGAAGCCCAATCTTTGCAGGGTCAAGTGTCCCTTCTTGCTGCAGGCCCACACTTGGCGTTCCCAGTCCCCACAAGGCTCCATCTTGGCCAGGGCGTACTCGCGCGTCTTGTGGGCCGACAGGCACTGCTTGGTCTGAAGGCTGGTGATGGTCCCGCTGGTGGGGTCCCAGCTCCACTGCTGCTGCTGGGAGTGCGGCCTGCAGTCGGCCAGGCCAATGCCGTCGGTCCCGTGGTGGGAGATGTGGATGCACTTTTCCAGCCGGGTGTTCCTTATGAGGAAGCCTTGTCCCTCTGCTACTGCGGTACAACCAGAGCATGGTTTAGTACACCACATCTCCAAGGCAAACACATCGCCTGAGCTCCCAACATTGTAGATGCCCTGGGGAACGGAGGTGTAACCCACTGGTCCTTTCCTGCATAGGGTTGGCTAGATAAACTATTCCCCAGAACAACATTTCTTTAAAATTCAGAGTGCACAAACAGCAAGGAGCAATACCTAGAGGGAAAACATGAAAACACTATATATCTAATTCTTTTATAGCTAATGGAAAAAAACTCACCGTTTTTCTGTACTGGGAAACTACTTCTACGAAATATCTGTCTGTATATTTTTAATTTGTATTTTAGCTGGTTATGACTTGAAATAGCTACCCGTCTTTTCCTCTCTAATAATTGGGTGGTTTTGATTTTTTTTACCCCCATCTAGTTAATTTTTTTCCTTATAAAAAGAACAATTGAATCTCCTGAAATCCCTAAACGCTGTTCGTCTGGGGCCAGTTAGGCTACTTAGACTATTTTTTCCGTTAAGTGTCTTCTTGTGCTATTACAGCAACATTAAGATAAAACTATAACCTGTCAGAAGCCTGGAAGTACTTGGCTGACATGGCTCTTGTAAGTATCAAAGTAAACTTGAATTTAGTACACTGTTCCCCAGACATAAATTTACCATTTTTAAGGATCCCTTTATAAGAGACGTTGCTGCTGGCCCTCAACAGATAAGCAATTTCAAGCAATTTCTGTAGTTGCTTCTTGCTTTTAATAGCAATGAATCCCAGCAACTTAGATGACTTGGGTTGGGTACCATCCTGTTAGCTGGATGATTACATCCATTTTGAGTACAGAATCAACAGGTGTGGCCTGTGAACATCCTGATGAAAATGTTAAATGCAAAACCATATGTCACTGACACCTCCTGTTGTGTATTTTATGCCTAAGTTACAGATAGAGGGATAGAAAGAAATGGTTGAGATTTTTGCACATTCTGAGAGATCTTTAGGTTTAATTACAGTTAACAAAGGGTAACTTTCAATTCCTGCAGTGACATTTTCTCCTTTTTCCCAGGAATCAGTTTTAGAAACCCTGTCAGCATACAATATTGAATATAAAGGGGAGACTGAAAAACGATGTTAGACAAGAACACTGATGTTTATCTAAACATCTATTTCTGCAGAATTTCCCCTCTCAAAGCAAGGAACAATACTTTTCTCTGGCAGCATGTATTTGGCTCAGTACTTGATAAAAATAATGAGAATGTAAACAGGAGCCAGTTCACAATACCAAGGGTAGGAACAATAGCTTAAAAGAGCTCTCTCCTTTTCTTTCAGGAAATTCTAGGGTTCAGCTAGATTAATAGTGCCTATGGGCTGGTATGTCAGCAACAGCCTTGGGCTTTTTGGTCAGGTCTGAATGCGTGGGGAGAAGCAACCAGAAGTTGTGGTATGGCTCCTGCACCTACTCTAGGAGGAGGCTGGATGTGTCCATGTGGCCTACTGGCTTTGTGAACCTGAGATGCGTCCAGTCCTCTGTACCTCTTAGTGAGGACTGGATGAATAAATTCAGTGCTCCTCTGTCTTGAGTTTCTGCATCAAAGCCAAGTTACTGCTGGCTTCCAAGGCAGGAGGAATGTCTCATTTATAATCTCCCATAATCTTCAGAAAATCCAGAAGGATGAATACAATCCCCTTCCCAGCCTTCCTGCTCCATCTTTTTTTTTTTTTTTTTTTTTTAATTTTGGGAGCTGGAACCCAGGATTCTCAGAAACACTTCATCTTAATTGGGAGCAATCCATTTCAGAAGTGATAGACTGAGAGCTGCATGAAAACATGATGTGGGAACATGGAAACCTAATGGGTCATATAAAATATTTTCCGAGCACCACATCCTGTCTCCAGCACTGGGCATCAGCATTTGTTTATAGGGGAAGGGTGTAAAAATCAGGCAAGTAAAGAGATCATGCAGGAGAGATTTCTGTAAACACTCTAGCGCTTCCTTCCTGAGCTGTATGAGCTACCTAAGAGAGCATCACTGGCTATCTATGGCTTCAACAGACATGGAGAAGGCCATGGCAGGGGGGTCAGAACGGGATGACTTTCAAGGTCCTTTCCAACATAAGCCATAGAACGGGATGATTTTTAAGGTGCTTTCTAACATAAGCCATTCTGTAATTCTATGAAAATGTATTTCCTGTGTACATTACATTGTATTTTTGGACTCTGAAGTTCAGTAACCATTTTATTGCTCAACCAATATCATGAGCTCCTTCTGCAGTTCTGCACAGTCAAGCCTCATTTTTGTTTATTCTGAATAAATTTGTGCTATCAGCAAAATTCATTACTCCATTATTCACCCCATTTCCCAAGATCACTCTGATATTGATCTTTGTAGGATCCTGTTGATACCTCAGTCCGCTGTCAGCATTGTCAACTTTTTCCACCTCTTTGTTCTCTACCTTTACCAAAAGGCTTTACCTTTGCTCCCTACCAGTTGCCAGCCTGTGGGTGAAATCTCTCTTTACTCCACGGGAACTGAGTTTATTAATGTCCTTACCCAGAACGTTTTACAAATACAAGCTCAAGGTCCAGATCAGCTCACCATGTTTCTGTGCTCCTTGATGCCATCACTGATGTCAGGCACTCTCACTACAAAATCTGTACTGACTCTTCTCATATTTATCTTTGTAACTGCAGACTCTATTCATTGTTTCTACTGACTTGTCTGATGTCAAGATGAAACCAAGTGACCTGTGTTTGCCCAGGTTGTGTAAGGATCCTTCTCAAGATCGACATAATTGCCACAACCCAGTCCTTTGGTGCTGAGGCTGCTTTAAGAAATAGTTTACATACCCCTCAGAGGTTTAAAACGTTGTATTCGGTTTCCTGTAGTCCAGTGTGAGAGCCACTAGGGTCTGTCATTCACCACATTATTTAGCTGTTGTTGTTCATTTTTGTTTTCTTTTTCCTAAAACTTACCCTTTTGTCAGTTTTATTTAATAATGTTCTTCAGACTGTACCGAGTGGCTGCTGTGTGAGCATCTCCCTGACTGTGTCTGAAGTGCTCGTAGTGCGTTCAGCCCTTCTGCACGGCCCTGCCTTGTTGCCTTTCTTACATTTACATCAGTTTTTGGCATCCTTACCCTCACTGTTTCACGTTTGAAAATACCTATTCATATTTCTTTATGTTCTCTATAGGTTGCTCCTCCAAATCTTTTCCTCATATGTTTTATTAGGGGTTTCCCTATTAAATATGCTGGGTTTCATTATTAAATACACTGGAATGGACGCTATATATTTTTTTCCTTGCTTAGTGGTGACTGTTCATTTGAAAGTTTAATTTTTTTTTTATTATTCTTTAATTTCAAATAATCTTACTTGTTAGCCCAACCAGTAGATTTATGTTTTGTTCCCTGTGTACAGTATCTTGTGGTGTACATTCCTCTCTAGATCACTGTACTACCTGCACGTTACCAGCAAGCACTGCGTGTCCCCACGTTGTCTACCAGCCTCTTGCCCTTTTGAGCTGCCCTTTTCTACCAGCTTGCTCAGTTTTATGCAGGTCTCGGTTTTGAGACTCATCTCATCAAAAATCCAGGGTATCCTGTCTGCCAGGGGAATACATTTGATCTAGGGAAGTTCAGTACTGCAACGAATGTGCTTTGAGATTTGTATAGCTCCTTTGTATCGTATGATACAAAGTTCTTAACAGTTTTTTGTCTTCACATCGTATGTCAGGTCCAAAATTATAATCACCATTTTATAGCTTGGGAACAGAGGTCTAGCTAAACTTTGCTTGGTTCAATGTTACGTGGGAAGGCAGCAGCAAAGCTGGGACCATGTCCTTCTCTGAACCGTGGTCCAAGCATCTTCCCTATGATGGTGCTGCTTCTCATGACATTGATCTTGTAAGGCTGGCTACCAACAGCAGAATTTTCTCTGTGATCCTGTTGGACTTCATTGCATCCCATCCAAGGTGATTCTATACGATTTTATGATTCATGTGTTCCCTGTCAAGATGTGAGTCTATATCTGTTGTACGGGTTCACCATCTGCTACCCGTACATTATTGCTTTCCTGAGGTTGACACATTGCTATCTAAATGAGTCACTTATGGTTAGATAAAGGTAACTGGCAGCAATCATTATGACCCCACAGGTCATAAGCAGTACAGCCAAAAGGAAAGAGGGAGCATGTTTACACATCTGGCACTGAGACTAAGGAGTCAGGGAGAAAAATGACTTTTTTTTTTTTTCCCAGCACTGCTGAACCCCAGCAGCCCTGCACATTAGACCATCAGCCCTAACATTTTGGAAATGTTAACCTGAAGCAAGCAGAGCATGGTATGCAGCTTGTACCCTGGGGATGTCAGCTCAGCGTCTCTGGAAAATGCCAGCCATACCCATGGAGCTGGAATAGATGCCTGCTTTGAGCTACTCATGCTTGAACGTTTTGGCCTCTTCATATTTTTAGGAACAAAACAAACAATTTCTAGCAAAGACACTTAATGCCAGATTGTCCTATGACACTGCCACTCTGGTCACAGGAAAGAAAAACAAGTAAGCGCAGTCCCCTGCCTCTCTGTGGCATGTCCACCCTTGGGACATGCTGTTCCTTGCAGGATCAGCAGCAAAAACCATGCAGCGTTCCTAATTAAGGTAATGTCACCCGGAGAGCCTCAGTTAGCAGTAGCCCCGGTATGGCTGGGAAAGCGTTGGCTCTTTCCACACAGTGCCTGCTGTGCTTGACCAAAGCCATTTTGCAAATCACTGGGGATTGGGTTGCTTCCTTTCAAGACTTTGCAGAGGCAAGGCATAAGTCAGAGCTGAGCAAGTGCAGGTTCCCAAAACTCTTCGTGTGGAAAGGGAATCTGGAACCAGGGAATCAATATGGGCTTTGGCCTCTTTTTCCCTCCCCAGTCATTTTCCTAACTCTTACAAAATGCTTTAGTTAACTCCATTTCTCTTGCCAAGAGGCTGTTTTCGGTAGGGAGGAGACAGTCAGTGAGTCACAGCCAGGAATTCACCTTCTCCTGCCTCTACCTGTCCTGGAAGGCAGGCAGCCATCTCCCATACAGGCTGCTCCATGGGGATCTCCCAACACCCAGGTGACCTCCCACATCTTCTTGAATACCACCACAGCAGCAGATTGTCCAGATTCACCTGGGCAGCAGAAGAGCAGCTCAGGGAAATGTCTCCAGGCTGTCTCTGCTGCGTCCAACCCAAACTGAGCCCAGCACTAGTGGTACGTGCACTGCAGCCAGGGAACCTTTCAGCTGCAGTTCCACAGCCTGGGTTATGGTGGGACAAGTCAGAGGGTTTCCAGCCCAGGGTACGCTGGGTCTGTCCACTTCTGCACAAGGTCACATCTCTATGGAGCATGCAGCAGCAGAAGCTGACCCACACTGTTCTTGTGTATGTTACATATGTTTGCTTAACTCCCCCTGAATTTCAGCACTCCCAGGGTTAGGGTCCCTCTATGGTGTTGGACTATGGCTGCAGCTCAAGGAGCATGAGGGAGGATAAGGGTTTGGAAGACTCCTGTTCTCTCAAGTTGCCCTGCCAGCAGTTTTGGTCTCTGTCCTCACTTTAAACACTTTGGTGAGGGCCTCCAACTCCTATCAGAAATGATGTCAGCCCCAAAGAAGGAAAAATAACCAGTGAATGCAGGGAAAGATATCTTTGGGTTCTCAGATGTAGCGATGGGGACAACATCAGTCTTGGTACTGATATCTGACCCTTTTCCTTCAGGCAAGCACAGCATCTAGCCTCACCACTGTCCTGCCCTCGTTGCTGGTACATAGACCAGTGCCTGACAGTGCTAATACAGAGCTACCACCATTTTATATTTAGACCCCTGATCCCTGACCAGAATTCAAATTCAGGACTAAATCTGAAGTGGGGCTTTCCTATTAACTCATTGTAGCACATCTGCAAAACCAGGCAGTCCAGAAAGCAGTCCAGAAAGATGCTGGATGAAGGCAGAAGGGATTTTCATGGGACTAACCATAGAGCAGGTGCAATTTGCTGCAATGGCCAGAAGCTGTTGTGTCCTGCCATGAGGAAAATGCTGCCAAATGTCTTTTTTGAACAGGAGGAAGCTGTTTCTGTGCTGGTTGTTTCCAGCTCCTGCAGAAGGTCAGAAATGAAAAGGTGCAGAGGCAGAAGGAGGGAAGCTCCAATTAAGGCAGGAGAGTCCCCTGCAGATGAAGCTTGGTGCAAGATGGTGCCCCATAAGATCACTCATAGGAACATTATATCTAACTTGTGTAAGCAGCTGGATGTGCTGTCAGTTACGGACAAACATAAATTAGCAAGCAGGAACATGCCTGAATGCAGCCCAGCAATTGCTCCTTCTTGTGAAAAGGAAGAAGGAAACCAGCCCAGGGTCATGGGATGAGGAAATTAAAGACAACAATAAGAGGGGCAGGATGAACCAGATGACCCAGATGCATTCGGTCAAAGGCAGGAAGCACAGATGCAGTGATAGCCATGGTTTGGCCATCACATTGATCCAGGGCATCTCTTCTCTAGAAAAGCCTCCCTCTTTTGCAGTGGGGTTATGGTGTAGGAAAGACTGGGTTTCTGGCCTAAATCTGGAGGTTGTTCAAATTCTTTACAGCCCCACAGAAAGCCTGCATGTTTGTGCAGGTGAAGGCCTGGCGCACTGCAGTCAGCTAGGGATTGACCTGAGAGGACCTCGGTAGGCTGATAATGAATTTACCGCATGGCTCTTCTCTTTGTGAAGTTCTTAAAATCAGAGTGCAAAAAGAGATCTGAACAGTCACAAGACTGTTTTCCAAGTAAGCAGGGCAGGGCCAGGTTTCCCAGAGGAGGGCTTGTTTTGCTTTTAGAGTATTTTGGCTGAGAAAAATTATCCCATCAGCTACGACTGTGATTTGGACCCTCAACAAACAAACTGCAATGCAATGTGGTAGAGAGGGGAAAGAAACAGCGCTTTCCTTCTCTTTTCATATCACAGCTTGACAACCCGCCTAGCTGATATTCCAGTTACTTTCCGGATTAATGCTCTGCTCCATGGCTTCCACTAACAAAAGGCAAATCAATACTGTTCCCTGAGTGTTCTCTTAAAAATCTGTGGAGATCCTGCAGGATATTTCAGGATGTAGATTTATCCTTCAGGATGCAAATTGACACAAATCATTATCTATTTGAGTAACAGGGGACTGCATCTTCAAGCAGGGTTTGAATGTTGTGTTGTCCAGTTGGCAAACCAGGTAGCTGATTTGTACAGTTGTGATTAGATCATCATTTGCACGGATATCATTTTTACTGTTACTTTTCCCCCACAGTCTCTCTTATTTGTCCTATAGTGACAGCTCCAAAGTTCTGAGAACTACTGTCCTTTGGTTAATAGGACATTTCTTGGTGTAAATCAGCACTTTGGGAGGTTTCGGAAATCTCTGTCATCATTTTACTCTGGGATCACTACTCTGTATGCATATTCTTATATTCACCTTTCTATAAGATGGAGAACAGGCAGCCCTAGAGCTGGGTGAGCAGCTACCTGGCAACTCTAGGTTTATGACACACTGTCTCCATCACTTCAGACAACAGATCAGCTCACATCAAGCCATGTCATTTTTATAGAAAAGTCAACAATGCCTACCAATAATGCCAGTAATTAGCTGGCAAATTGCTTGTCATTGCAAGAACCTGATTGCAAATACTTCTTGGTCTGCACTCAGGTTACTTGCCAGTAACATGGTACTCTGAGAGTAGTTTCCAGCTGTTGCTTTGGGCAACAACATCGCCCAGTGTTTTTTCCTGACCATTGCTCTTTTCTTAGGAAAAATCTCACTTTCAGCTGAGCAACAAGGCTTTGTAGCTTTCCCTACTGGTGCAAGGTCCACTTTTAGCCAAGTATCTCAGCAAAGGCCGCAAAGATACCAGAGCAGTCATAGAAATAAAAAGAAAGTTTAAACATGGAAAAACACACGGGTAAATGATGAGAAGTGAAATCAAAAAGCTGATGTGTGTAGGGAGAACCAGTCCCTGGTGGAGAGATGGTGAAGATCTACAAAATCCAGAGAGGTATGGAGAGAATGGGTGGGAGCTGACTGGTCAGGGACTGGCCCCAAATGGACAGGGGGTGCCAGGGGAAGGCTCAAAGCATTCACAGGGAGATGGCTGTGCACACAGCTGTCATGCATCTTTGCCACTGGGGATATCCCATGCAGGCAGAGGAGAGGGATCTGGTAGCCAATGAATAGTTAAACACACCAGGGTCAGGAAATCCCCTGAGCAGAAAACAGTTGGAGGCTGGAAAAATATTTGGGGGAGGGGAAGTACTGGATATGGTTGTTCTTTTTTCCCTTCCATGTGCAATGCTTAGGGGGGACACTGGGGTGCAGGAGGTCAGGGAGCAGCCAGTAGTGCAAGTGGTGAGGAGGAGAGGAGCCCCCAGGGTATGTGTGCGAGTTGTCTATGTGGCCATTGCATTCAACCTCCTCGGAGGCATAAGTGTGAAATGTGGCATTATTTCGGCAGCCTTCGGTTTGCTGTTTTCTGTCTGACCCGTAGCCCCAGGCTCTGTTCCCGTAACACATCACCCTGGACCGGCACACTTCATCTCCCTCCAGCTGGCAGGGAATTTCCAAACCTGCCACTGTCAGGAACAGCTTTGGCAGTTCCAGGATACCATTTTCCAGCAGGAAAATGAACCCTCTGAGGTCTGCCAAGAGTGAGCACCTCTGTGCTGCTCACTGCATTAAGACGGCAGCCCCAGGTGGAGTGGGATGGGGAGAGGCTGCAGGAGAACAAACAACGTTTGCTCCCCTCTCTTTGAGCTCACTTTGGACATTGCCAGACACTGGGGAGGTAAAATCCCTTCTTGCAAAACACTTGTGGCAGTATTAGTGGTCTAGCTGAAATGCAGCAGCTGATCATCTGATTGCCTCAAATGCATTTCACAGGAAAGGAAAAGAAATTTGCTGGGAAACGTCCTTAATTTACTAATAAAACAGCCATGGGGCTCTTGTTGCATGACAACAGCAAAGCACCACTGTCTTCTAACATTGGGCAAAATCACTACTAGAGCAAAGAGGAAGAGCAGGATCTCTAAGGCTGTCCTCTGCTCCAGACATCTCAACACCTCCAGCTCCCACCCTGACCTGCTGTAACTTCTAGAGGATGCAAATGTATCCTCACTACTCACAAGCACAACAAAATGCATGCACTCAATCTGGGGCTTTAAAAAGGAGAGTTGGAATTCGCTGGATTTACTTTAACTGAAGATTTAGGGTGCAAAAAATCACTTACCAGCCCAAAGTTAGTCTTCAGGGAATAAAAATTCCAGCTACAAAGCCAAAATCTTTGTTGTCTAGGGAGCCTGGAAATCTCTGAGCACATAACTTGCAAGGTCTGTCATCCTTGCAGCCCTAGGGATTGAATGAACCCTGGAGCACTTCAGGGATTTATTTCAGTCAGTCCCTTTCTATTACCCACATCCTCAGGCAGAACAGGAAAATTGAAAGAGAATTATTTATTATTTCAGTAACTTGGCTGCTGACGGCCAGTGATGGGACAGGCCAGAGGGCTTGATCCTGGGGGAAGATGTCTCTGTCTCTGCAGGATGCTGCTTGCCAGGACCCCTGCTTTTCTCCCCTCCCAATGCAGTCAAGCACCAGGCTGCTTGGCTTCCAAATCCTCCTGTGCCCTGCAGGATGCTGGATTTGGGTGACCTTGGCAAAAGGCTGTCACCCACTGGTGCACCAGCACGACCGGTAGGATGCTGAGTGGCACAGGGTACCCAGCACATCCTACTCCCCACTGACTGTCACAGGAGCAGGACCAGTGCTTCAGGATCCTGTCCCCATTCCCACCACCTCTCCCAGTGCCAGGTCAGAGCAGCAAACAGAGTACCCCAAGGTTCATTCACCCTCTCACTTCGTAGTTTGCCCAACGTGCTTTTAAGAGATGCTGCAGTGCCCTGTGAAGCTGTCCCAGCCTGCCTCCTGTACACCTGTGTTTAACCCTATTTTAAATGCTGCCTGAAATGCACCTGCAGGCACCTGTTTTACAGCAGGTGGGCTCAAAGCTTTGCAGCCAAAGCGACGTTTCATCAGAAAACTGGGTTAAACTCTGGAAGGCACTTTGCTTCCCACTTTCTGGCTACCCCGAAGGATGAAAAACTTACCCTCAAGCCAAGGCAGGAGGCAAATGCAACTCAGACTCAGCCTGAAAAGCTCCATTGTGTCCCAGTGCAGGGGGCGGAAGGAGCCTCTGGAGCCTTCTCTGTCATTCAAAGCAGAAAAAACTGCCAGGAAGAGAAAACGCCTCTTTTAATCCTAGTGCTGGAGGCTTTGCAGCGGATCAGAGGATCGGCGTGGGGACGCAGTCCTGCAGCGTGCTATGCCGTAGAAGCAATCCCTATGGCAAGCCAGGCTCCGGGGGATGCTGGACCGATGTGCTCGCAGCCGCCGACCTCGGCTGCTGGTTGCTTTCTGGCAATGGGCACCGCATGCTAAGGAGGCTGGCAGGCTGCCTCGGCGGGGCTGGGACCGGAGGAGGGTGCAGGGCCTGCCCAGGGAGAAAAGGCAAAGTTCGGAGGGGCGTGGGATGCCCAAATCCTGCGCTCGGCTGGGCGGTGGCTGTTGCGGTGTCATCGCCTCTTTAGGGATGATTTTTGCGTGCGTCAGTTTGAGCTTTGCACAGTAGCAAAACTCCAGGTCCCTCTCCGATGGGCAGCAGCAAAGGCTGCTGGGTGAAACAGCAGCAGGGAGGCCTGAGAAATAATTTTGCTAGCGAGGTGCCCTTATTCAGCCATCTCCTCTCTGCGCTTCCCTGTTCCATCTGCTGACGGGGTCATTCCCAGCTGCAACTGTCATCAGTCCCAGAGGAGCCTCTTGTATAAAAACACATAGCAATGATAGCTTCACTTTTCCTTTTGGGTCCAGTCCTGCATGGCACCAGCATCATACCTCCTGACTCTACCCATGAGACCGGGGGTCACTTGAGGAGCTGCTGCTCCTGCCTGGCCGTGCTGCACAGCTGGGGTTACTGGACTTCCCCATGGCAATGCAGTAAGTTGCACTGAATACCAGGGGTTTTTAATGTTAAGAAGCACGTATGTTAAACTCTCCTCCATATTACTGCTTTGTTTCTCGTGTTGAGAATGTGAATGCTCTCTGTCGCTTTTGCTGAGCGTGTCTCTTCTGCAGGAGAGCAGAGGGAGGATCTTTTTTCCCTTCTCTGATACGGAGATGCACTGCAGGCAGGTGGAAAGTGTTACAACCAATATCCAGATGCAGAGGTGCTCTTCTACCACGGATCATGCTATCACTCCTTCCCCTGGAACTGATACTTCACCTGTTTTTCTCCTCCTGGCACTTTGGTCCATTTTACATGAGGGAAACTGAGGCACGGAGAGGCTGTGTTCTGCCCAAAGTCAGGAAGGCTGTCTCTGAGCTCCCTAATCCCAGATTTCTCCCAACCCACTGGATCACTCTTGCTTTTTAATACCCAGAAAGCCTTTCCCAAGCCGTGCCAGGAAGGTGTTCCTCTCCTGCCATGCACAAGGCTTTAATTTATGAGGACCATGCTGGGTCAGTCCCCAGGTCTGAATTCAGTGAGGACTCAGACTGGCTGTAGAGGGAAAACTAGGCAAACAGCAAGCATGTGTCCTATACTTTTCCTGCCATCTCCAGCTCAGGATTTCCCAGTCCTGGTGTGTTCAGCTCTGCTGTGCCTCGGCTCACCCTTGCAAACTTCACAAGTCATAGAATCGGAGTCATCTGGGCTGGAAAAGACCTGCAAGGTCATTACATCCAACCATCAACCTGACCTACCAAGTCCTGTCACTAAATTATGTCCCTTTGTACCATGTCCACATGTATCTTAAACACTTCCAGAGATGTGGACTCCACCCTGTGCAGCCTGTTCCAATGCTTGACCAAATGTTGTACATTTGCTGCATCCACACCGTGATGTTTTGAGGGAGGGGTTGCCCACTCCCACCTCTGCCAGCATCTTCCCCTGAAAAAGCGGCTTTGTTCACTTAATTTTTCTGCATTTACATCTCCTTACTGGCATGGGTGAGCCACTGTGTTCTTTCACCGGTGTGGGATTTCAGATTTGTGAAGGTTATCTTGCTTCTAATGGCTTCTCCCACCTGCTGGTAAGCCATGCTCACTGCTTTTACGCTTTCTGTAACTTTTATTGTAGCTCTGCTCAGCTGTCCCCAGGTCCGGTGCCATCACCTCTGGCTGTCATTAAGGGGTGCCGAAGAGCACTGGGGCATCCTCTTGCTGCCCCCATCCTCCCTTGGGGTTTGCGATGGAGATCTGCTTCACCCGGAGACTCAACTTAGAACTACAGCCAAATGCAAACTCTACTTTTTTTTTTCTAGTTTTGGCAATAATGATCTCATACAGGAGAGTGTGTCCTCTGGTACAGGACATTCAACCTGTCCCCACTAGCACTGGGTGGAGGAGAGCCTAACCCAGAACTCCATGGCATTTGTCAGCCTGCAGGAGAGTGGTCAGCCTAAAAGTGCAAGTGCCAGCACAATCCCAAACAAACCAGCTTAACATCAGCTACTGAGAAAAAGAAAGCTGACCTTTCCTCTCCCTGTGGAACAAACTAATCTGGAGAACAGCATCATCCTGCTCCAGTGCATTTTACAAGCTGGCATTCTTTCACAAAACCCAGACACCTCTTTGGCTTTATCTCTTATAAAGGCAGTAAAGTACCAGAATAAAAAAATTGCTCTGTAGCATCAGAGCCCATTTCTTCCACAGTGCATTGGCACATTGGCTGGCTGATGGCACAGTGTAGCCTCTTCCATAAGGATTATTTCTCCAAAACATTTCCATGGATTTTCATAGGCTGCCCTAGGAGGAAGCAAGTGACTTGCCAGCTGTGGTCTCTCCCACATGGGACAGGATAGTCCCACCACATTTGAAAGGTCATGGCAGTCTGGTGAAGTTCCTGCTGACTGGAAAAGGGGAAACATCACCCCCATTTTCAAATAGGGCAAAAAAAGATCCGGCAAACTACAGGCCAGTCAGTCTCACCTCTGTGCCTGGCAAGATCATGGAGCAGATCCTCCCGAAGGATCTACTAAGGCACATGGAAATGAAGGTGAGGTGATTGGTGGCAACCAGCATGGCTTCACCAAGGGCAAATCGTGCCTGACAAACCTGGGGGCCTTTTATGATGGAGTAACAGCATCAGTGGATAGGGGAAGAGCAACTGACGTCATCTACGTGGGCTTGTGCAAAGTGTTTGAGGCTGTCCTGCATGACATCCTGGTTGCTGAATTGGAGAAGCACGGGTTTGATGGATGGGCCACTCGCTGGAGAAGGAACTGGCTGGGTGGTCGCACCCAGAGAGTTGTGGTCAACGGCTCAATGTCGAAATGGAGACCGGTGATGAGTGGCGTCCCTCAGGGATCAGTACTGGGACCAGTGCTGNAGTACCGGGACCAGTGCTGTTTAACATCTTTGTTGGCAACATGGAGAGTGGGATCGAGTGCACCCTCAGCAAGTTTGTGGATGACACCAAGCTGTGTGGTGCCGTTGACGTGCTAGAGGGAAGGGATGCCACCCAGAGGGGCCTGGGCAGGCTGGAGAGGTGGGCCCATGCCAGCTTCATGAAGTTCAACAAGGCCAAGTGCAAGGTCCTGTACCTGGGTCGGCGCAATCCCAAGCACAGATGCAGGTTGGGCGGAGAATGGCTGGAGAGCAGCTCTGAGGAGAAGGATTTGGGGGTGTCGGTTGGTGAAAAACTCAACATGAGCCAACAATGTGTGCTTGAGCCCAGAAGGCCAACCGCATCCTGGGCTGCATCAAGAGAAGTGTGACCAGCAGGGGGAGCAAAGTGATCCTGCCCCTCTGCTCTGCTCTCCGCCTGGAGTGCTGTGTCCAGTTCTGGGGCCCCCAACACAAGAAGGACATTGAGCTGTTGGAGGGACTCCAGAGGAGGGCCAAAAAGATGATCAGAGGGCTGGAGCACCTCCGCTATGAAGGCAGGCTGAGAGAGTTGGGGTTGTTCAGCCTGGAGAAGAGAAGGCTCCGGGGGGACCTGATAGCGGCCTTCCAGTACCTGAAGGGGGCCTACAGGAGAGCTGGGGAGGGACTCTTCAGAAGGGCATGGAGCGACAGGATGAGGGGTAATGGCCATAAACTGGAAGAGGGGAGATTTAGGCTAGATATTAGGAAGAAATTCTTTCCTGTGAGGGTGGTGAGACACTGGCACAGGTTGCCCAGAGAGGCTGTGGATGCCCCCTCCCTGGCAGTGTCCAAGGCCAGGCTGGATGGGGCTCTGAGCAACCTGGTCTAGTGGGAGGTGTCCCTGCCCATGGCAGGGGGTTGGAACTAGATGGTCTTTAAGGTCCCTTCCAACCCAAACCATTCTGTGATTCTATGGTTCTATGATTGCTGTCTCTCAGCCCCATAATTGCAATGTTCAGTTAGTCCTTGCTGACCTGCATCCTCTGGAACAGCCTTCTTCTTGTCTCCAGCATCAGTTTGTTGGGTATGTTGCATTTTCCTCTTCATTTTGCATGGTAATATTAATCAGAGTGAAGCAATAAGCACGTCTGTCTGGGTGCCTAGCTCAGAATGCTTATGAAAAGATCAACAAGCTTGGAAATTTCTGAGAATTCTCAGGGAATTCTCGTTTGTGCATCACCAGGATGAGCCCTGTGGCAACACCCTTAGCACATCCCTTCGTCTGCCATGTGGCACTAAAAGTGATCCATCCCTCCATTGCTTGTAAAGGCAAACTGAGGGTTCTGGCTATCATGGGGTTGTCTCTGTCAAGAAGATCTTGGCGTTAAATGCATAGAAAAGTAACAACCACAAATATCCTGGCTCTCCAAGACTGCAGGAGGCAGAAGATACTTTCTCTTTGCAAAGGTCTGCAGTGCCCAGGAAGCTGTGCCAGTGTGGGACAGAGCAGTACTAGCAGGGACACCTGGGTTAGACATGGTCCTTGCAGCCCCACATGAGCAGGAGGAGCAGCCTCATCATCCATGTGGGTGCATCAGTGCCCAGGAGATGTCCCCTGGGCCAGGTGTGGGACAACCTTCCTGTATTCTTCATCCTGACAGCATGGTTGGCTCAAACCATGCAGAACCTGAAGCATCCATCAAGGGGCTATCTGCAGACTTTGAGTCTCTGGCTCATTATTACAAGAAAATAGCAAAAAAAGTGGTATCCCCCTACTAAGTGAAGGCCTCCAAGCCGTTGAGCCTCCTTGGGAATGAGCAGCTCTCAAGGGCTCTCCCTCCAAGCAGAGCTTCCCACAGAGCCTGGGCCCAGGTGGAAAGCCCAGTCCATACCCAGCTCCAGGATTTTTCCTTCACCTGGCTGCAGCCCAGCACGATTACTCCACTTACAGCAGCCTGATATGGCAACACCTGTTGATTCTTCCCCTTTCCCACTGTGTCCAGAGCTCTCGGCTCAATTCACATCCTCATCAGACACCTCCAGGGCTCACCACAGCCCCTCGTAGCCCTGGATGCCCAACAAGGAAAGGCCAGCCCGGAGGAGGGACCAGGATGGCTGCTCCTTGCAGTTCCCAGCCCAGGCTGGCTCGGCAGATGGAGCTGCTCCCCAAGGATGCAGCGGGATGCTGGGCTCAGACGCTGCTTGGACTTGGAGCTGTGTGTGGATGTGATGTGCAGGCTCAGCAGCCAGAGAGAGCTGTGAGGTGGGGAAGGAGTTGATTTCTGCACTTTTTTTTTTTTTTTTCCCTGCCAGATAGGGAAGGAGGGGTTTGCTTACATGAGCAGGACTTTCCACTGCCAGCCTCTGCAACAGTTAGAACTGAACGACCTGTGCAATAAACTCTGCTCCATTCCTATAGTGAGGGGCTGGGGTCCTGAGAGGAAGCAAAATCCCTGGGAAATATTTGTGCTTCAGACCCTGGAGGGGCCTTTTGCTAAGGCACAAGCCAGCAGAGATCACACCAAGATGAGAGATAAGCCCTCTGTGCGGTGGGCAGCAGCACAGGGACGTCAGCATCCTTGTCTCTATGCTCAGACCTCACACTGTCCTTGCAAACATCTGTGTCCCTGGGTGATTCTCCTCACACTAAGCTTTGTTGGCTTTGCAGCTAAGCTGTGGCCGTCGGTGCAATAACCTTGGCCCTCCTTCACTCCTCTTCCCTGTCTGCAGTGACAGCAGGAACCTCCTCTCTCACAGCAAGTAAGTGAAGGGAGTGGGGACAGACCTCCCTGGCCAGCCCTAAACCTCAGAACAGGCAGCGCAGCGTGTGGCAGGCTGTCATGGAAAACGGGAGCTGATGGGAGCTGCTTTCTGCTTGGGGTGTGCTTACTGTTGAAAAGTCCCACTTTAAGCAGTTAAAAAGGGGCTGGTGAATGATTAATCTGTTCTTGCGGTGCCTGACAGAGCAATGGTTTGTTTATGACCATGACTTACAGCTATCTATGGTGCTTTCAGCCAGAACATGCTGTATACCCTGCCTGCAAGTGCCTGATAGTTGCACGTTGGTGTCTGACAACCCTTTATAAAAGGAATCTGAATATTAAGAATGCTCCCTTTACTTAAAGATGGGATTATTTCCCCATGTGCTGCTCTACAGGTGTTGCTCTCCCACTGCACTGGGGCCAGGCAAACTCAGCTGAAGGCTTCTGCTCTGCTCTGTGAGACCCAGGGGCTCAGGTGTCATGTGGCTGGGACATGGACCGAGACCTGGCAAACTCGTGCCACGTGTGCCAAGCACTCAGCAGCGTTGCTGGGGGCAAGTGTGGGTGGGTGCACCAAGGTTTGGGCACGCAGCTCCCCTTCACTCTGGCTGATGTGTGTGTCATCCCCTGAAACCCCTCCCTAGCTCCCGTGTAACTCTAAGAGGGTCTAAAGTCCTGGCTCATTTTCTGCATGCAATGGTGGCAGCTATGTCAATATTTAATCTGTGCATGCTAAGGGCTGCTCGTGTCCTCGGGGTGAGGAATCCAGACTCCTTGTGGAGGAAGGCATGATGACTGATGAGGCACGACCCATACCAGACCAGCAGCTGATAAACGAACCCAAATGATGAAACACAACCATGCTCACACCTGCTCTGCCGACTGACTGCATCTCTATGCATGGTTCAGCCCATTGAGGGGTACCAGAGGTACCTGAGCAGCGCAGCATCGCTCCTGCAGGAGGGAGGAAACCACTCATGTGCCATGCTTTTGGAGCTGAGCTTCTGAGGGGTTCAAAGTGAATTTCTGGGGTAAAAAAAATCATGTGTGTGCACATAGAAAGCTGTGAAACATCCTGCACGTCCTTTATTCTTGTAAGGATTTTGGAGTCCTGACTTCCCTGCATTTATTTTTAATGTGTTATCTTTTAATATTTAAAACCAAAAATAAAGGAGGGGGTAAGTCCTGAAAACCCTATTTCCCTCTCCCTTTAACTTTTTTTCTTTTTTTTTTAATCTGGAAAACAGTGGGGTTCATCTTAGAGACAAGCCCTGTTCACAGGCTGGCTGGGAGGGCAATAGGAGGAAGGAAGAAGGAGGAAGAAAGCTTGAGGGCGGCAACTCAGGGCTGACCCAGTACACAGAAACATCTTCAAAGCGAAGAGCTTGTTTTTCAAAAACACCGGGGTTTTGCTGGAAACAACCCAAGCAAGACGGGAGCGGGGCCAGCTCCGGGGAGGCTGCCAGCTCCCAGCACTGGCAGCACACTCTGAGTGCGCATGTAACCCAGCCTGTGCCCAAACAGTCCCTGTCCCTCACCGGGATCGATTCGCCACCTCCTTGGGCACCAGCACTCCCCTCCCGAGCACTAACCGGATCCTGCAACTTGGATTCTACAAAAGCAATGTTTGCCCAGGATGCTTTTATCCGTTCTGGCTCTTTTTCAGGGCAAAGCACTGCTCCCTCTGACAGCTCACAAAAAAAAATAACCCCACGTCTCATTTTGGTGGCTTGGAGGCTGCTGTGATCGACACCAAACGCAGTGACCTCTGGTATTTTTAATGGCTCCCTGGGCAGCTGATCGTCTCTGTATACTTAGGTACTGATGTCACGGCGGCGTGGGTAAATCTGCCAGGCATGTATTTGCTGGGCACAGCCGTGCAAAGTAAGCTGGATTTTTTTTTCTTCCCCCCCATATAGGCTGCTCCTGCAAATCTGGGGTTCTGGGGGTGCACCAGACAGCACATGCCCCCAGACTCATGTAATCTGCTCCAGCTTTTGTTGTCTTTGTTGCCACTGGATGCTCTTTCAGTTGCTGGGAGCTGCTCCACAACAGCTTTCTTGGTGACTCTTGATGCAGCTGGGATGTGTATGGCACTATTGTGCATTGCTCAGCAAATGCTCAGCAAAGGGAAAACTGGCAGGGCAGACATTTCATGTAAAAACAGTGAAATCCTGATCAGACTGTGATGTCCTGCCCCAAACCTCAGGTAAAAGCCCTTCCCCCCAGACCCATTTTCCTCTGGGCTCCAGCAGGACGCAGCACAGCTGCAGCCAAGGGATGGTCATGGGAATCTTGGCATTGCTTGTCTCCAAAAAAGGCTCAGCTCAGCTTCCAGTAAGCAGGCTGCAACAGCACAGAGAAAAGCAAGCCAGAACTGCAGAACCGGAGATCCAGGAGGATCTAGAGGTGATAGTAAGATTTCATTCCTTTTGATTACTGATTATAATACGCTGTTTATAAAATAACAATGCAGGTGTGAATGAAGAAGCTTGGAAAGGAGACTGGCCACTTCCACACAATATTGTGCCTTTTCTTTCAACTAGTAGAAGAGAAAATTAAGAAGCAATGTTTCTAACCAGACAGTGACACTTCCAAGGAGCCATGGAAAGTCAGATAATCCACCGCAAGCAAAAACACGGAATACGTCAAAAGGGGGATGTCAAAGAAGCCCATTTTCCTGAAAACTTCACGCCGGTGAAGCAGAAGCCGTCCAAAGAGCTGAGGCCCATGCTGGGGGCCGTCACGCTGGGCCTCGTCCTGTTCATCGCCGCAGTGGTGGCCTGGTGCTACTACACGGTGTCCCTGCGGAAGGCGGAGCGGCTCAAGACGGAGCTGATGGACCTGCGGGCGGACGGCTTCGTCATCAGGAACCAGCACGGGGAGGTGGTGTTCCGGCTGGCCTTCTGCTCGGGCAGCCTGGACCTGGAGTCATGCTCCAAGGAGGGCGAGATCTTGAGCTGCACGCGGTCGGACCGGGGGCCGCTCAACTTCTTCATCCAGACGGTGAAGCCCAAGGACACGGTGATGTGCTACCGCGTGCGCTGGGAGGAGCTGGCGGCAGGCCCGGCGGTGGAGCACACCATGTTCTGGGAGGACGCCCACTGGTACGGGGGCTCGGAGATGAGCACCCAGCACTGGCCCATCCGCCTGGCCGGCTACCAGGAGCCCGTGCCCTACGTCACCAGCGACGTCTACTCCTTCCGCGACAGCTTTGGCGGCATCCTGGAGCGCTACTGGCTCTCCTCCAAGGCGGCGGCCATCAAGATCAACGACTCGGTGCCCTTCCACCTGGGCTTCAACGCCACCGAGCGCTCCCTCTTCTTCCAGGCCCGCTACAATGAGTCGCCCTACAAGCCCCCGCCGGGGCAGCAGCCCTTCCCCGAGCTGAGCTACCGCGTGTGCGTGGGCTCCGACGTCACCTCCATCCACAAGTACATGGTGCGCAGGTACTTCAACAAGCCCTCCAAGATCCCCTCCGAGAACGCCTTCCGCTACCCCATCTGGTCCACATGGGCCCTCTACAAAAAAGACATCAACCAAGATAAAGTTCTGCATTTTGCAAGAAACATTAAGAAGTACCATTTTAGCTGGAGCCACATTGAAATTGATGACATGTACACGCAGACCTATGGGGACTTTGACTTTGACCCTGTCAAGTTCCCCAATGTAACAGAGATGTTTGCAAAACTGAGGGAAGATGGGTTTAAGGTCACCCTGTGGATACATCCCTTTGTACATTCAGATTCTTCAAATTTTGGGGTGGGGATTGAACGTCAGCTGTTCATCAAGGAGCCATCGGGACGGCTGCCAGCCATGGTGGAGTGGTGGAATGGCATCGGGGCCATCCTGGACTTCACCAACCCGGCAGCCCGGGACTGGTTCCAGAGCCACTTGCGCCAGCTCCGCCACAAGTATGGCATCTCCTCCTTCAAGTTTGACGCGGGCGAGACCAGCTACCTGCCCAAGCAGTTCAGCACCTTCCGGCCTCTCTCGGACCCCAGCATCTGGTCGCGGCGCTACACGGAGATGGCCATCCCCTTCTACGAGCTGGCCGAAGTGCGGGTGGGCTACCAGTCGCAGAACATCTCCTGCTTCTTCCGCATCATTGACCGCGACTCCGTGTGGGGCTACGAGCTTGGCCTCAAGTCCCTCATCCCCACGGTGCTCACCATCAGCATGCTGGGGTACCCATTCGTACTGCCAGATATGATTGGTGGAAACTTCCTCCCCAACAAGACAGATGGAGCAGTTGAGATCCCGGACCGGGAGCTGTACATCCGGTGGCTGGAGCTGTCGGCCTTCATGCCCTCCATGCAGTTCTCCATCCCGCCCTGGCTCTACGACAAGGAGGTGGTGGAGATCACACAGAAGTTCACAGAGCTCCACGAGTCGCTGGTGGCCCCGCTGCTGCTGGAGCTGGCCGGGGAGGTGACCGACACGGGCGACCCCATCATCCGGCCCATCTGGTGGATCTCGCCCAGCGATGAGGCCGCTCACCGAATCGACTCGCAGTTCCTCATTGGGGACACCCTCATGGTGGCACCTGTCCTGGAGATGGGCAAGCAGGAGCGTGACGTCTACCTGCCAGCGGGCAAGTGGCGCAGCTACAAGGGGGAGCTCTTTGAGAAGACGCCGGTGCTGCTCACAGACTATCCCGTCGACCTGGATGAGGTCGCCTATTTCCTCTGGGTTCCCTGATATCTATCAGGTTTGCCATATTCTCAGGGATTAATGAATCCATTATTTGAATGTCCTGGGAATTTTTATAGCTTTTGAAATAGCAATGCAGTAGCATGAAAGTAAGAAAAAAAAAATACTGTGACCTCTGATTAGTGTTGCAATTGCTGTAGAATAACTTAGCTATTAAAGTCTATTGGAAGTATGTCTTGGTTCTTACAGTTTGAGAAATGTCTGGAAACAGCCTCCAGTCCTTTTCTTTTATGATCAAGAAATGCCATGCACACTNCGGGGAGGATGAAGCATCACTTGGCACCCACTGGTGTTTTGCACACTTCTTTTTTTTTTTTTTTTTTTTTTTTTATAAATATATGTACTCTATTGTTAGTGAGTTGTACTGCAGCTGACCCCTGAGATATTTATAACTTCCTTTTGTTTAGCAAAGAACGCACTTGGTGCAGAGCACATTCTTAAAAAGAAAAAAAAATAAAAAAGCAATCTGTCATCATTCTAAAGAGGGCGGCACCAAATTTTAAGCCTGTATGTTAGACGGGTGCTGAAGCAGTAGCAAATGCATTCTCATTTCCCATCGAGGGAGTTATCCAAACAAGCAGAAAGAACTTTAGCACTTGCTAAGTCTTTGGCAACCATTTCACTCCTTTTAATGGCAGAAATTATTGAGAAACACATCTCCTGTGAAGAGTCAGCCAAGCCTGCAAGCATCTGGTGAAATCTCTCTGGCAGTCAGGATTAAACCTCAGATATGTCATGCATGGGTGAGGACCATTAAAGGGATCCATTTGTGATTTAGGGCCATATTTTGATTCAAACTCATCCACCATATATATCCCAGGGGAAGGCTTGGCAATTGTCCTCATGAGAGAGCCTGGATAAGTAGCAAACCAGCCTAAGTGCCATTGTTCCTCAGTTTCCCCATGGACAATGTCCTCCCATGCCACAACCTGCATCGATGTCCACAAGCTGGCATCCTTCTGCCCATGGACATAGCTTCTCACCAGTGAAGGCATCTCAACAGCACCTGTTGACTTGGGGAAAGTGGGCTAGTTTCTGAAATGCCCTCTGCTCTCGGTCCAGTCTTCCCTGTTTCTATGGTAAGAGAAGTTTACAGGTGACAGGAATGAGTTTAAGAGAGTGCTGGGGTCTCTGGGCTGTGATGCCCCTTCCCGAAGTAAGAGACTGATTCCTTCTCTGACCCCAGTGGACTGCTATCGGCACCTGGGAGGTAAAGCTGTGCATGGCCCAGACCAGGAGAGAGACCGTTTTTTTTTAGGAATTTGCCCCAGACTGGTCCATATTACGAGTAAATGGGGGACTTGAGACCACCACAGTTTCTGCGGAGCTGGTTTGGTACTCAGGCTCCATGGCCCACCAGTGGGTCCATCATGCTGCAGGGTCAAGGCTGCATGAGCGAGGGCAGTTTTTACATGCTTCTGAAAGCAAGGTGAGAAGGCAGCCCCAGCCACAGCAACACCACTGGGACAACTCACCATACCTCCCTGAAACCAGGGATGTGAAAGGGAACCAATGCCCAGTTTCATGGTGATGTTTGGGGTCACTGGCTTCCTTTCATGTGCTGTGAGGATGAAGGGTCTTGGTGGGCCCCGACCAAGCTCCTCTGGTTGCTGAAACAACAGGAAACAGTTGTTGAAACAGCAGGAAAAAGAATTTCAAAAAGCTGAGGCTGCTTGTGGTACTCACATAAACCCTGCTGGTGCCCAGGCTGGTCGGGGTGAGGAGCTGGGCTCCAGCCCCATCCCTGCTCCATCATCTGTGTGCTCTGGTGCATGGTTGTGGCTCTGCTGCTCTCTACATCAGAGGCTGGGGAAAAAAATGCACCTCCACGACTTTCTGCAACCCCTGGGGATGATACAGCATGCCTGGTCCTAGCAGATTCCCCCTGGGGAAGATAGAGGTCAAGTCCAAAAATCCCTCCCCAAACTCCCATCCCTATCTGCACTCTGCTCCTGTGCCTCTTCAAGGCGGGGTGTGCACTGCTGGAGGAAAATCTGGTTTGCCTTGCTGAGCTTCATCCCAGTTGTTGTTTAGCACTCCCAGCCCTGAGCAAGCACTGTGTTTGCTGCAGGGGCTGGTGATGCGGGAACATCGCACACCCTGGGCTGACTCTATGTTTTTGGTGTTTTGGAAGCAGGTGGTTATTATCCTTAATCTTTGATGATTGCTGAGCTACAAATCACCAGTCCCAACTGGCAAATTAAATTAAATTAATAAAATAAAATAAAATAAAATAAAATAAAACCAGTTCCTTTCTGTTCTGGGTTGGATTTTGCACAGCCCAGCCCAGCATTATGGCTTTCCCGGGCTCCAGGACTGGCTGTGATGGAGGAGGTTGTTTTTTCCCTAAGGTTGCCAGACTGGCTACACGCCTGAAGGGTATCTATTGCTATCAGCTTGTCCTTTCACCACGCCTCTTGGCAGGCTTGCGTTGGCTTTTTTGCCTATTTATTTGTTTTTATTTTACTAAAAGCTGTGATCTTGCACAGGGCTGGACCCATAGGCACCTCTGTAACATGTTGGGCTTTTGCTGTAGCCTCACTGGGGTTTGGGCTTGGCCATTAATACTCTTCCCTGTGCCATGCACAGCCCTGGATGGATTTGTGAGCACTGCCTAGTGTGTGGCTTGGCATCACGCTGTGATTGGTGGGGTCCTGTTCCCGCTTAGCTGAGACCCAGCGCAGCGCAGACTCCATGTCCCCGGTGAGCCTCATGCACCCTTCCTGAACACAGCTCCAGCTTTTAGGATGAAAACAAACAAACAAACAAACAAAGACAAACAACAAACAAACAACTCAAACGCCCAAAATTCCAGGAAGGACTCCTGCATTACTGAGAATTTGCTGGAAGCTGGCTTCAGCTTGTTCCAGGGCTCCAGCCAGCACCAGCTTCACCACCCATAGGTGAACATAAGGCTGGTGCATGGATACTCCTCACACCCAAGGGAGAAAGCAAAAGAAAAGCACTGTGAAAATGTTTTTTTTTTTTT
>VXAV01010158.1:615533-658172 GCA_013399715.1 Alectura lathami | reverse complement strand
ATGCTTTACTGAAATCAAGATAGACCACATCCACTGGTTTACCATCATCTAACCACCAGCAAGTCCGAGACCACCTGATGGGACTGAATGTCTACAAGTCTATGGGGCGACGGGATGCATCCCAGGGTCTTGAAGGAGTTGGCTGATGTGGTTGCTGAGCTGCTCTCCATCATATTTGAAAAGTCGTGGCTGTCGGGCAAGGTCCCCAGTGACTGGAAAAAAGGGAAACATCACTCCCATTTTTAAGAAAGGCAGAAAGGAAGACCTGGGGAACTACAGGCCGGTGAGCCTCACATCTGTGCCTGGGAAGATCATGGAGCAGATACTGCTGGAAGCCATGTTAAGGCACATACAAAATGAGGAGGTGGTCCGAGACAGCCAGCACGACTTCACCAAGGGCAGATCGTGCCTGACCAATCTGGTGGCCGTCTACGAAGGAGTGACGGCATCGGTGGACCAAGGGAGGGCGACGGATGTCATCTACCTGGGCTTGTGCAAGGCCTTTGACATGGTCCTGATCCATATCCTTATCTCTAAGCTGGAGAGATGTGGATTTGATGGGTGGACTGTTCATTGGATAAAAACTGGCGGGAGGGTGGCAGCCAAAGGGTTGTAGTCAATGGCTCTATGTCCCGGTGGAGGCTGGTCACGAGCGGTGTTCCCCAGGGGACGTCTTGGGACCGGGGCTCTTCAACATCTTTATTGACAACTTAGACTGTGGGATCGAGTGCACCCTCAGCAAGTTTGCTGATGACACCAAGCTGAGTGATGCAGTTGATACCCCTGAAGGAAGGGATGCCATCCAGAGGGACGTGGACAGGCTGGAAAAGTGGGCCCACGAGAACCTGATGAGGTTCAACAAGGACAAGTGCAAGGTGTTGCACTTGGGTCGGGGAAATCCCAGGTGTGTGTACACACTGGGAAAAGAACTCCTTGAGAGCTGCCCTGCGGAGAAGGACTTGGGTGTTATGATTGACGAAAAGCTGGCCATGAGCCGGCAGTGCGCTCTTGCAGCCAGGAAGGCCAATGGCATCCTGGGCTGCATCAAGAGAGGGGTGGCCAGCAGGGAGAGGGAAGTGACCGTCCCCCTCTACTCTGCCCTTGGAAGGCCTCACCTGGAGTGCTGTGTCCAGGCCTGGGGCCCCCAGTACAGAAGGGATGTGGAGCTGTTGGAGCGGGTCCAGAGGAGGGCCACCAAAATGATCAGAGGGCTGGAGCACCTCTCCTATGAGGAAAGGTTGAGGGAGTTGGGATTGTTCAGCTTGGAAAAGAGAAGGCTCTGAGGAGACCTCATTGTGGCCTTCCAATACTTGAAAGGAGCTTACAGGCAGGAGGGGGACCGACTTTTTACACAGGTGGATAATGGTAGGACAAGGGGGAATGGGCTAAAACTGAAAGAGGGGAGGTTTAGGTTGGACATCAGGAAGAAATTCTTCGCTGAGAGAGTGGTGAGGCGCTGGAACAGGCTGCCCAGAGAAGCTGTGGCGGCCCCATCCCTGGCTGTGTTCAAGGCCAGGCTGGATGGGTTCCTGGGCAGCTTGATCTAGTGAGCTAGTGGCTGGCAGCCCTGTCCACGGCAGGGGGGTTGGAACCAGATGGTCTTTGAGGTCCCTTCCAGCCCAAGCCATTCTATGTTTCTATGATTTACAAGCATTTTTACCCACTGCACTGACCAGCACTGGGACAAGGCAGCCAAGAAGAGTATGATTTGTACACACTTTAATTCAGTCCCCTGTATTAAATCAATGCTGTAGTGATGCACTATTAACAAAAAAAAAACAACAACAAAAAAAAAGGGCTCACCAGTTAGACGAATAGATGAAACAGGTTAATTCCCTGACCAGAACTAACAGAAAATTGCACTGCAATGAAAATGGCCTTATCCTGCTATTTATTTTTACTCCCTTTTTCAGTTTGTTTAACCAGGACCTTCTGCCTTCCCCAAGCAAGAAGCCCACAGGAATGCATGCCAGGTTTCACCTTTAGTTACTTAATAGCAAACCTCTGGAGGAGTTCCAGGAGTATCAGATCACTTAACAGTTTGGTTAAACATATGTTGAGATTTGGAAATGGGCAGAAGGGACAAAGGTTACCTCAGTATAGCTTCCAGGTATCTTTTATGTGAGTTAGGGATGATGCTTCTACACAAGAATCAAGGCCAAATTACCTTTGGTACAGGCATTAGGAAGGATGCCGGCTCTTGGGACTTTTTTTGTTTGTTTGTTTTTGTTTTTTTGAGAGTGCATTAAAGCTAAGAACACAGGTGCCACAGTCGCTCAGCTTGTGAGAGATTTTCCTCTTTTAGATGAGCAAAAATATCTTACTGATATTATTGCAACACCTGCAGCAGAGGAAAGGTTTCAGCTCTGTATATGACTCATAAACCTTGAGCTGGATTTCCTCCTGTTTGCTAGTGCTTCACAAATGTTTGGAAGTGAGATTCATGAGAAAAAGCTGCTTTGTTGTTTTGTTTTTTCCTCATGGAACACAACAGAATGAAATGCCAGAGCTTATAAAAGGAAGAATTTGATAGTCAGATGTCAAAACAAAAATCAAGGAAATAATTAGAATTTGACTTGAGCAATTGTGGCATTGACAGTAACTATATGTGTGTATATGCGTGGTTCTTTCATAATTTTTTTAATCATGTTTAGTGATTTTTAAAAGATGCCTAAAAGTAACACAAGATTCGAAACAAAGGTATTCAAAACCTGAAAAAATTACTTCACAATTACACAATGTGTTTTTCTTTAAAAATAAAGTTAACCCAAATCTTGGGGGGAAAAAAAAAAAAAAAAAAAAAAAAGAGAGAGATATTGCAGAGTGTTACACCTGATCTGTTTTCATTTTAATCCTGTTGAATAGATAATGTTCATGTTATGCTTGATAATAACAAGGGTACGTATTCCAGGGAATGCAGATTTTTTTTTTTTTTTAATTAATCCTTTCAGAAAACAATGCCTGGAAGCCACATCAGCCTCATTTCTATTTATAATTATTTAGGGCTTTAAAAGTTTCGAGAGCTCTTTACAGAGTGAAAATAGTCTACTCACATTTTCTAAATAAGAATATAATTCTTGGATTTTTTTATTTTTAATTATTGGGAAATCATGCACTAAAAATGAACATGAGAAAGTGGGATCTTTTTCAAAATGCAAGCAGCTAGATATTTCCTCTGAGTGACATTATGCATTTGAAGTTATTTCCCTAGAAGCTTCTGCAGTTTTGCTTTGGTGTTCTTCCTAGGGTACACAGACAAGTGCAGAAAGGTCCATATAAAATATCCTGAATAGTGAAAGTTTTTGCAAAGTTGTCCATTGTCGTAATCACAGCAGTAGCTTTAATCCCTTTTTAACCAGCAGTCTAGCTGGTTTAAATGATCTGTTCAAAGTTCCTTGTTATGAAAACACAATTACAGAGGTGATATGTGGCAGAGTATGAATGCAGTAATCCAGTAATTTTCTCCTACTGATATTGTAGTTGTAGTCAGTGAGATGACTTTTTTTTTTTTTTTTTTTTGCATTCAGGAAATTTGCTTAACTATGTAGCAAAATTTTGCTTTAGAAATTTAAGAAATGAAAGTTATGTGTCCCAGCCTATAGATACTAGAAAATCCTGTCCAATACATCTTGTTGAACAGACATGGCTGAGAGGTTTTGTGATAAGAAAACATTCACCACTTTTACTAGTGGGTGTGTATATTTCTTTACACTGGAAAATATAAACGATCTTTACAACTTCCAATAGCCTTAATCTTGACATAATCCTTCCTTACCTTCCTGATTTTTCTTCTGCTTTCTCTACTTCCCATTCATAATGACAAATATACCAACAAACTTAAAGCATTTGGTTAGAGGAATGAACTAAGGTTTTGTTTCAGGTATAATTTTACTTCTGATACTTTTTAACCTTCATATTTTACAGTTTCCATGTCAGTTTATCAAGGAATATTTTTCTTTAAACTAAAAATTTGCTAGATTGAGGGTGGTTTTCATTTTGTTTTCTTCACTTAGGGGCAGTCCCAGGTATGTATAGAGATTGGGAGCAGCCCTGCAGAGAAGGACTTCGGGGTCCTGGTCGAAGAGAATCTGGACATGAGCCAGCTGTGTGCACTTGCAGCCCAGAGAGCCAGCTGTAACCTGGGCTGCATTAAGAAAGGGGTGGCCAAAAGGAAGAGGGATGTCATTGTCCCCCTCTACTATGCCCTTGAGACTGCATCTGGAGTACTGCATCCAGGCCTGGGGCCTCCAGCACGACAAAGATGTGAAGCTCTTGGGAGTGGGTCCAGAGGAGGGCCACTAAGATGGTCAGAGGGCTGGAACACCTCTCCTATGAAGAAAGGTTAGTGGAGTTGTGCTTGTTTAGCCTGGGGAAGAGGAAGCTCCGGGGAGACCTCCTTGTGGCTTACCAGTACTTCAAGGGAGCTTATAAACAGGAGGAAGACTTTTTACATGGGTTGATAGTCATAAGACAATGGGGAATGGTTTAAAACTAAGAGAGGGGAGGTTTAGGTTGGGTCTTAGGAGGACATTTCCACTCAGAGGGGGGTGAGGCACTGGAACAGGCTGCCCAGAGAAGTTGTGGTTGCCCCATCCCTGGAGACCTTCAAAGCAAGGTAGGATGGGGCCCTAGGGAGTCTGGTCTATGGCAGGGTACCCTGTTCACAGCAAGGAGGTTGAAACTAGATGATCTTTAAGGTCCTTTTCAACCCTGGCCATTCTGTGATTATAAAGTGATAAACAGAATGTCTATGCTGTAATTCTAGTTCCTGGCAACATCAGAAACAGCAGCCTTTAATGTACTTCACAATGTTTATTGTGAAATCAACCAGGCTACATGGCTATGAGCATCACTAAATACTTGTATTCTTCTTCTAATTCTGCAAGTTTTCTTGCATAACTGTCATGATTTATTATAGGCAATATAGGAGTAACTCACTTTGCTCTGTTCCTCGTATCCTTACTTGTTAGCCATTGAAATACTCTCTGCAGGGGTGAATCCAGGTGCCATTTCCTGAATAAAAGAAAGGAGTGGTCTGGGCCAAGAACATACTTCAGTATTTAGACATCAATTTTGCAATACCTGAAAATATAGAAGATGAACATATCAGTCACTAATATCAATCTATGTATATCACATTCATATGAAACTACAGACAGTGCAATTTGGATAAGCTGGATGCAATTAGCCGTGTTGGAATTTGGATAGAACAATGGAGCTACCTTCCTTCCTCCTGCAAATATCATCAGAAAGCTATTTTTAATCACTAGTAATGGATATCTTGATTATATTCTTCCACCAAAACTTTCAACTCTTACATCATGTCTCATTATGCAGGAACATTAATTTAACTAATATTGACTCAAAGTGAAGAATATCATCTATTAAAGTGCCATCATAACTTGCTTTTATAATCTAGAAATACCTATTTGAACTTACTAAGCATGTTTTGTGCAACTGATCCTCAAGGGCTCTATTCTGTGATGTCTTTTTTACAAATGTCCCTCTACAAAACAGAAGAGTTTTTTGAAGGAGAATTTCTGTTTTCTGCTTCAACACCCATACCTAAAGAGAAAAAAAAATAAAGCATAAAATTAAAAGTACTTAATATACACCCCTAAATTTAGATCAGGAGCACTATTGTCTTGCTCACCTAACCAATAAATTATCTTTTTCATCTGTGGATGATTCAGTTTATTTAAATCAGAATAGTTTCCAAAACAAGTTACTCATTTTGAGGAGTATATGCAGCTCTTTGTTACATACGCATGTGTATATATATACATATATATTTCACTTTAGACCTGCCGGATCACAGGAACACATCCTGTCAGCAGTTCTGCAATAACATCCTGTGGGATGGAAGGTGTCCAAAGAATACTAATCAGGTTTCTGTATAAACAAAGTGCATTTACACTTCAGTTACTGGAAGGTTATTGTCCAAATATTTTATTGAATTACTAAGTGCCTTAGAAAAAGACTTGCACAACAGCAAGAACTATCAAAGAGCCTATGGCAAAAGATAATTTATCTTTTACACTATGTTTTTGCAGGTCCTGACTCTGTTGATGTAAGCAACAACTGAGCAAGTAATTGCTCAGTTTGTGCAACTTTGGAGTTTCTACAGTTTCCAGGACCCCTGACCAGGGTTCTGCTCTTTTAATATTTTAGTAGTGGAGGTGATATGTGTAAGTGAGTGGTTGTGTGGCAGACTGAGAATCACTTCTGTGGTCTCTGTGTTGGTATTTAAAATGTCAAGATAAAGTTCAATAAAAATATAGAGTGTGACAAAAATAAATGTATACACATTTTAAAGAATTAAAAAAACTGTATTAAAGAATTAATACTCAATATATAGAATCATAGAATGGTTTCAGTTGGAAGGGACCTTAAAAATCATCTAGTTCCAACTCCCCTGCCATGGGCAGGGACACCTCCCACCAGACCAGGTTGCTCAGAGCCCTGGAATGAGGAAAGGTTGAGGGAGTTGGGATTGTTCAGCTTGGAAAAGAGAAGGCTCTGAGGAGACCTCATTGCGGCCTTCCAATACTTGAAAGGAGCTTACAGGCAGGAGGGGGACCGACTTTTTGCACGGGTGGATAATGGTAGGACAAGGGGGAATGGGCTAAAACTGAAAGAGGGGAGGTTTAGGTTGGACATCAGGAAGAAATTCTTCGCTGAGAGAGTGGTGAGGCGCTGGCACAGGCTGCCCAGAGAAGCTGTGGCTGCCCCATCCCTGGCTGTGTTCAAGGCCAGACTGGATGGGTTCCTGGGCAGTTTGATCTAGCGAGCTAGTGGTTGGCAACGGTGTCCACGGCAGGGGGGCTGGAACTAGATGATTTTTGAGGTCCCTTCCAGCCCAAGCCATTCTATGATTCTATGATATGATTCTATGATTCTTGTGTTGGGGGCCCCAGAACTGGACACAGCACTCCAGGTGGGGTCTCATGAGAGCAGAGGGGCAGGATCACCTCCATCGCCCTGCTGGTCACGCTTCTCTTGATGCAGCCCAGGATGCGGTTGGCCCTCACTGAGGCAGATTTACCGACTGGAGTTTCCTTGTCCTGCACTTCAGGTGCTCTCTTCCTAGCCTGTGATCCTAATCCAGGCCCAAGGCATCCGTTACTGTCATTGGCTTTGATGTGGGATGGATTGAGGATCTCCTCCCCCAGCAAGTCTAGTTTAAAGCCCTCTTGACTACATTGGAAGCTTGTGGCCAAAGATGCTCTTCCCCTTCTCTGAAAGATGGACCTCATCAGCCCCCAGGAGACCAGATTTCTCAAAGTTAGTCCCGTGGCTTAAATAGCTGAAGCCCTGTCCATGACACCACTCCCTTAACCATTTGTTGATTTTCTGAATTTGGTCAGCTCTTTCAATCCCCTTCCCATTAACTGGGAGAACTGATAAAAAGACTTACTGTGCTCCTGAGTCCTTCACTGCTGCTTCCAGTGCCTTGTAGTCTCTCTTGATATTCTTCAGATTGCTCACAGCTCTGTCACTGGTGACCACATGAAACAGAAGCAAAGGTTAGTAGACACTGGGAAAAACAAGGTCTGGCAACCTCTCTGTTACATGCTTGATGCGGATCCCTGGTAAACAGTAGAACTCTCTAGATAGTGGGTCAGGATGAGAAATCAGTGCCTCTGTACCCCTCGGAAGAGGGTCACCCACTGCTATCACCTGTCACTTTTTCTTGGTTGCAGTAGTTGTTATACAACAAGGAGCCAGTCTCAGATATGAGGACTTCCCAGATGCAGGTTCTTTTTCCTCCTCAATCTGCAGAGCTGTGAAGCAGTTCTGCAGAGGCATCTCAGGCTTTGAGGGAGTTTTCTTCCTTCTCCTAGTTCTTGCCTCGGCAATTTGCCATTCCTCACCACTGCTGGCTTCCCCTCTAATTGGATGTACTGGTGGGGGAGTTTGGGGCTGTTTGGCCACAGGTTGTGGGTTCAGTACAGACTGCCTTTGAATCCAGATATCTATCTCCATTTCTGCCTCCCTGATGCTATGCAGCCTTCTGACTGTCCCCTGCAGCTCAGCCACCTGCCACAGGATGTCCGCCACATGGGCACACCTTTTACAGGAAAGTTTGCCACCCACCTCTGCACCAGTAGGAAGGTCTAGGCACTTCCCAGAGAATGGGGTATGCACAGCTGCTTCTCCCTTCAGCAGCTCTGTCTGGGTGGAGGCACTGGTCATCTCCAGGCTGGATGGTGCAAACCCCCCTACCAGAACTGCAGTCTTTGCCGAGTGTCAGGTGCTCACCATTCTGCCTGGAGGGTCAGTTAGAATGATCACCTCTCTCTTCTGGAGCTGGCAAAGCTTTAGCACCCTGCAGCATGAGCTACCATGCAGGCTGCTGCAGCACGCTACAGGTGACACCCACAAACTCCTTGCCAGTCCAAAGCTCCCTTGAGGTTTACTTTAAACAGGGAGGGGTATGGGTGTGTTCTCCATTGCTGTGGCAATACCCACAGCATGTCAGGCTCTCCCTCGAGAGTTGCCCACTGCTGTTGGATCTCTCTGCTCCCCTGATGTCACTCTGGGAAAGGAAGCCCCCAAAACCCCTTAAACACCCCTGTACCTCAAGGTCTCTTGCTCCAGTTCTGACCGGGCCAGCTCTGAAGCAGCTACTCCCAGCAACTGATAACAAAAGATTAATACAATTCACATTTGACTTCTGCAGTTACAAGAGGTTCTCAAAATGGTTACAATCAAGTGTCCAGACACTTCTGATGATGGTGAATGACAGCTGTGCTTCTGGCATTTTCTTTGACTGCCCTGGCTGTCACATGGTGGTGCCAGCATTCATTTGATTAACGCCTTTTGAACAAACGTCTTACTACATGTTGCTATCATAATTGAATTCAACTTCAAAAAGTAATACATAGATAACATCTCTTAAAATGTGTATACATTTTTTTGGCAACCCCGGTACTAGCAATGAAGGGCTGCATACTGAAGTCTTGCTCATCTCATTTCTCTAAAGTGCAGAACAAAGGTTCCTGGACACATTTACTGCACAGCAGACCACTTGCTGAATTTCCAGATACATAATCCCAAAAGTCACTGCCAAATACAGTAACTTCCCCTGAGACAGCATTTCAAGATATAGATTCAGCAGCAGGAGGTCCAGTGAGTCCAGTTTGACCCCTGAACCCATGTAGCTCAAGAGATACAAAGTTTAAAGCATACAAATTACAGACCAAAGTAGAATTGTGAAGTTTCAAAGCTTTCTTTTTTAAAATATTACCTAGAGAAACAGAAGGATGCTGGAAGATATTTGGGTTGTATTTCATCATTACAGCCTGCAATGGAAACAAGTTTTCTACAAAGCAGTTTGAGGCTGCTGTGTTTCAGAAAGCAGAAAGAAGAATGGTGAAAGGTCAAGAGTCCCAGTTTCTCTGTCTACACAAACTAAATCCTGTATGGAATACTGCTCATGGAAAGGCAGACCAGAAGACCTCCAAATCCCAAAAATCTCCTGCATTTAACCTCAAAATTTCTCAACTTCCCCACACTTAAACTTTCATTCCATGTTTTGATTTGCTTGTGATATGTTTCTAGCAGTAGTCTAAAGAAAAGTTGGTAGGGAATGAGACCATCTCCTTTCATGAAAACTTGGGAATTCCCCTTTATATCCTATCCCCCACTTCTTCCCATAAGCCCCCTCCTCAGTCTACTATTCTTGGTTTCCCAATTCTTATTAGTGACCTAAGCCCCTCTCTTTTCTCCCTGTGGATGACACCTTACCTCTGAGTGGTTTAGAATAACTCTTCAGAAAAAACTACTTTAATAAACCTGTCTTTTCAAGCACTACACTACTACATGCCTGCCATGACAAGGATTTCCTCCAAACATGCATCCTACCACTCACTCCATGCCCAATCCTGCCATGTCTTCTCATCTTTCTTGATCAGCAGCCCACCAAATAACCATTGTCTTCTCTTCGTTTCTTCTTGAAGTTTCTCATCCTACAGCTAGGTTTATTAACAGCCTTACATCAGTCACCTAAAATAATCACAGGCCTGATCCTTCTGTTTCAAACAACCAGTTCATGCAGTCAGATGTAATTTCTTATGTGTCATTGCTGCAAATTTCCTTCAGTTGAGTTTGTCACTCCAATGAAACCCCTAGAATTAAACTGCCAGCCCTATTTCTCCCAGGGAAATTAAAAATCGGAATATAAAAATACAATAGGATAGAAACCTGTAAAAGGGAGGACACTATAAACATACCAGAAAAATAGCATAATGGTCTTATTTTGTCTGCTTAACAGCTATAGAAGAAATTAGATACCAGGATTTAAGGTGCACAGGCTGAACTTGCAAGGTTTTCCCTTCTCTTTCAGTAACATAACAAACAGCCTCCAGGCAATCACAAATGTGAGAAGTCCCTCACCTTGTGTCAGACCTATTAATTTTATCTGTGTCTCAAGCTCCCTGTTGCAGTTCCCACAACTCAAAAAAAGAGCAAACTCTTTGTTCTTTCTTTTGCCCTGTTAAAAAAACTGCCAATTACTTGCATATGACCTGTGGACTCTAGCAGGAAGAGAGGCCATGCACCTCACAGCTATGAAAAGCTCTGCTCCTCCCTGTGCCAGGCACTCCAGGGACCCGCCTGAAATGCAATCCAACACACAGATCCCTGCAGCCTTCCCCTGGTTACCTGGTGGGCAGACAAGCGATGAAGAGATCTGACGCAGCACCCACTGTCTCACCCAGTGGATCAGAGAGGAGTTGATAGGTTTTAACAAAACCCTGAGTGACTTCAGGCCACAAATACTTTCAAAAGGCCACAGATATTTTCAAATAAGTCTGCAGCTTTACAAGATCCAAGAGCACTCTAGTTCCCATAGCAAGATGCCCCACTGCAGTATGACACCCCACCACAAAGCTGGAAAGGTGCTCCAGCCACATCTGCCAGTTGGGCAGCAAAGGGATCACGGACTCAGACGTGCACAGAGCACTGACTGAGTACCCAGGAGGTACCAGGGTTATTTCTACATCCATTTTACCACTGTGGGACGTATAATGTGGGATAGGTATTTACAGTGGAACTATGTGAAATAAAAATTTGTGCCAGTGAAGATAAACAGAGAAGTCTTAAAGAAGAGGAAGCCTTGACTGATAGTGATTTCCTTGAAGGGAAAGCCACCACTATCTATCAGAAGATTGCTGTCCTTCCATCTGCTGATCTCACACTCAGGTTCAATTTAACCATGACCCTGCGTGCAAATATTCTGGATTAAGACTTAATTTTCTTCATGTCTCTATAAGACTGGGTAAACTGAACAAAGGCTTTAATTTCAGAATCCTTGTAAGAAACTACTTCAGAATAAACCTTTTTCTTAAAATCCATACCAGCCAAATTCCCAGAACCATGCATGCAGGGAAGCATAGTCAACACTCTAACCTATCTTGTCTCAGGAAGGACAGAAATCTGGAAAGACTGTTGAAAAGTCCTGATACGTTGTACATTCAATGATATGTTACTGCATATGGTCAGGTCAATCTTATTTCTAAAAGGAAGTTAGATTGTATCCACAATATTTTTATTCAGCCACAAGTCTAGCTCCTACAGATTCAATAAATACATTTCTAGCAACCCATTGCTGGCCGAGGGCTGCATAACCTTATCACTCAGGCCATGCAGTATCACATGTGTAGTACTGCAAAGGCAGTAGTACCTTGAATTAACAGAGACCTCAACAATTTCTTTGGGAAAGAACTTTACTTTTTTAAGCTTTATGAGAATTTCAATGCAAATAAACCACCTATAACATCATTGACTTTATTGCAATAAAACTGCTGGCAACATTTAAATTCTCTCAAGATTATCTCCACAGACTTGGCAAGAAGTTGTTTTCCCAGCAAAAACTCCATCAAAACCACACCATAATGTTACTAGAGAATTGTTTTAAAATTACTAAGATAATGCCACAGTAATGTTCATTAATGTGACAGATTTCTTTTAAAGTTGTCATAAAGCTTCATTGTTAGAAATTGAATAATAACACATGTCAAATACATGTCTTGTTTCAGCAGAACACCACTAGTTAAGACAGTACACATATACATATTTTAGAACATCCTGTAGGCATCAGCTGGGCATTCTTCAATGATTTCATGTGTGGTATTTTTAACAGACTAGAATAAACTGTGCTTCTGTGATCTCCTGAATTTTACTTTCCACACTTTAAAATAATCTTAATGAAAGCATGTGTTGGTCCACAGTTAAAAATAAATTTGGATTAAGGAAGAATGTGTTTTTAAAAGCAGTTGCTATTCTGCTTTGAAATGCATTTCACTTTCAAGGCAATTGACTTTGCAAATGTGTTTGCAAATGTCTTCACCTGGAATTATTCAGGAATAACTCACTTCTTGTGTAGACAAACTCTGATGAACTTTCACAGCTCCCATAAGATATAAAAAAATATTATCACCATTATACAGATGGTAAATTTGAAGCAAAATGCCAAGATAAAATACAGTCATCAACATGACTTGAATTAGACCTCCAGTCTTGCACACACACCTGTGATCAGCTACCACATTTCTGTACCTTATAGGGATATAGTCTTCCTAAGTGCTGAAACAAACTACAAAATTATGTGGTTGAAATGAAAAGATTTGCTATATAAAGAAAATTGTCGTATGGTTGTAATCAAATAAATCCTACCAAATTTATTTATTAGCCATTTATAGCTGACAAGGGTTTTCTGTTTTTAATTATTGTTGCTTATTAGCAGAAAATTGAATAAAGCATAAAGATTCTGATTTGGATAGGTAATCCCAGCCATATATATTTCTGAGACAATAAACTAATAAATGCTGTTAACTTATGTAGCTATTTCAAAAATTGTATGAAGCCATAATCATGTTGTAGGATGAATATCTTCTCACTGATGCTCTTCCTTTAATATACTTTTTTATTTCCTCTTCATTAAACTTATCTGAAAAGCTTATTCATAAATGATTAAAACTGCATTATAAATATTTTCCATATACTGAGATGCAGTAGCATATCAATAAATAAAATATATTTAGACAATTGGGTGTTGAGGTGAATGAATATTAGAATAACCTAAGAGATTTACTTTAAAGAAATAGCATTACTAGAACAAAGCAGTTATTACATACTAATCTCTCAATGGTATTAACATTATAACATCCATTTTCTCTTCAAATCTGACCAAAACCATTATCAAAATACAGAAAATTGCCACAAATTTCTTAAACTTCATTGGTATTAAAAGAGATCTTTTGGTTTTAGTTACAGTTAAATACAGATGCGGGTGTCCTCCTTTTTCAGATGACAATTATTCAGTGCAAGATCAACATAACTGTCACACTGGACTCTACAACAGTTTCCTTGGCATCATGAAGAACTCCAGCAGTCAAACCTCAATTTCTTTAACACAATGAATGACAAGCATAATTTGCATAATAAAATCCTTTTGTGTTCATTAAGATTGCTCATATTGTTAAGTGATTAGATGGGTGAATGAGGATTTGAAAATCTGGTTTTAAGAAGAGAAGTCTCATTAAGGTTTATTTCCCCTTTCTGAAAACAGAATGGATGTGAAAATATAATGAAGCATCTCTGTCAGTTGTGGAGCAGCAGTACTGCACACAAACAAACATTAACTTCCCTTTCTGCACAAAACACCAGACATTTGCCCATACTGTGGGAATTAATTCCTTGCTGCTCATTTCACAGAGAAGATGGAGGCAGTGCTCAATCTTGGCTTGAAATTGTATTATTACATGTCTGGTAAATAACATTAAAAGATGCGAATGCAGGCACTGCTTATATAGCTACATCTTGTCTCCTTGGGGAACTGAGGGGTTAAAGGTACTCTTTGGCACCAGCTATTACTGTTCTAGCCTTTCACATCTGAAAATGTGAATTCAAGTCATGCTAAAAGTAGTTTTTGTCCCTGTGCCCAAGGACACAGTGTGGCATGCATATTTATAAAACTTGTTTAGAGCAGGACAAGTTACACAGCCTTGCCCTGAGGAAATCAATGACAGCTCTCATACTGGTTTCCACTGGCCAGTCTTTCCCCTAAGGCTGGTAGTATAAAAGTCTTGCAAGAGATCTGCCTAAACTTTGGCTTCCTCTTTGGCTCTGTCACACCTTGGCAACATTTCCATTTTTCTTGGCTGGCTTTCCAAAAATCCAGTAATGGAAGCACAAAGAAACAAAAACAAAATTTTGTCTTGCCTCTTGACTATTTCAGGATGCTATTTTCCCCTGAAGTTGCATCTGATTTGACCTAGCCTTCATTGCATCACCCAGAAGAGTCTCTCTGGGGCTCAAGAGCTCCCTTCCCTTCTGCCCTGGCAAATCCTCTGTACCAAAGGCCCAGAAGTAAGTGACCTACATCCAGTAATTCCATTTCTATGCCACCTAGAGGCTTCCCTAATTAGAGAGAATATTGGTATAGGAACACAGAAACTGCTATACAAAGTATATGGTCCTGGTAACTTGGACTGTGTAAGAATACATCAGAAACCTTCTCAAATAGTCTCAGGATCCATTCTCTCATTAGATCTCAGACTCATCATTGGTGCTTAGCTCTTGTACTTTGCTCTCTTCATACAGAAGTGAAATTGAACATCTGCGCACTTTGTCACATCCCAATTTATTTATCTGTTTTTGAGTGTAAATAATCCTCACCTTTAATTTCTCCCCCATACCTTTTCTGGTCTGTAGTATACATAACCTCTCACAGCCTGACTAAAATACGCTAAAATGTGTGTTACATGAAAGCCTTTGAGTTCAGCACGAGCAGACCAATGAGGCAACACAGCAGAGCTAAGTTTCATGCAGAGATATCGAGCCGCTTCTAGATCAGTGCAGTTGCACTGGCAACATAGGACATCTAAGCCAGGAAGACCCATTCCTTAGCTTGGGCAGAACACAACCACAACGTAACTGCTGTGGCAAGTAGTGTTTCATGCTGTCTCTGTGTACCATAAACAGTTGTCATCTTTCTTTAGTACATTCTAGCAACTTCTAAATGCTTCACTTGATTTATTTAACACACTTGAGTTTGTTTTTGCAAAAGTCCTCTTTTACCTGAAATCTGCTTTTATAACATATTATCTGCTTCTGTCACTACCTGTCCTTTAGATGCAGAAGTTCATTATGGGATTCGGTTACTCCTGTGACTTCAATGAACTTTCTGGTGAGATACTTCAGACTAAGCAAGAATAAACAGCATTGCTGTTGTCTGGAACAATCTGTTCCAAGATTCAACCACTTAAAGTGTCAACTGATTGTTTTTCCAAATACTGTACATTTGTACATGGTATAAGTGGGTAGCTGACGTCGCCCGTTATTAGAGTCTTGTTAGATTTTTGTGGGCTCTTTCATCACACTTGCCACTGAGCGCTCAATTTTCAGTTTTTATTTTATTTTATTGATCTACAGGATGTTAACAAAGCCTTACTTACAGAGAGTATTATTACAGCTTGTGATTTCTAGTCACATAGATAAAACTCTGACATGGAGAATAAAACCAGGAAACAAATTGTTGAGAAAAGAGATTTATCTGACTCAGAGAAACTTGGGACCGTAAATACATCTGCAATATCAGGAGCATCAGTGGAACATCAGGTGGCAAACATGTAGCAGTTACAGCTGAACAGATATTCATTTATGTTCATGCAGAGTTTACATGCTCTTTGGAGTGGGACATAGCTACAGAGGACTAGACAAGAGCAGAGATACTTGGCAAATTAGGCTTTGCCAGCAACATAGTTTGTTACTTTTGTTTTTGTGATCCTGCTACTCCAGAGACTTACAAAGGAAGTGACAGCCATCATTCAACCTGTTTAAATTCGAGGGCTAATGTCAAATTAATGAGGTTTAAAAGGTAATTTTAAGTCAGACCATACATGAAAATAATCAAACCTCAGATGCCAAAATTTTACTTAAATTTCATCTAAAAAACAGATCTAAAATAATACAAAACATTAGTTACTTCTCAGCCTGGAGAACGTGGTGTGGGAAACTGTACAAAGAAGTTATACTTTCATGGGAGAAATCCTGTTCCTATTTACACACAGCTGATGTGATTTATCCAGAAAGATCTGTATTTAAATCTTTTAGAAATAAACATAGTTTTGAGTGGATATGTCTGAAACTCTGGGAGTGACTGATTTAGAGATGACAGTGAATTCTCTCTATTTGAAGAATTTAGCAAGCCAAACTGAGTAACCATTCTGGAAAACTGCGAGTCTGTTTGTTATCTGCTAACTTCCACAAGAATTCCTTCTATTCAACTTGCTTTTAAAGAACTGTCAGTGTTGTTATTTTTTTCTTTTTCACAGAACTACAAGGGTTCCTCTTCTGAACTTCTTTTCATTGTAAAAGCAGATTTGTATTGCCAGGCACACACACATCTCTAAACTTGGTTTCATTCCCTGAAGGATTTGTTACTGTGATCTACAAGAAGTACTAATGACTGACTGAAGGAGAATTTTCTGCTGCTGGAAGATTCTCCTATCTGTGCAACACTAGTACTTTTTCAAGAGTCAATGAAAAGCACAGTACTGTGTGATCCCAATTCATCTTCATCAGAGTAAGCAGCTGGTGACAAGGTAAAGATATACTCTTGAAAACAGAGCAGAATTTCAGAGGGAAAACTACACTTGTTGAGCATGCAGTTGGTGTGATTTGTAAAAAAGAACACAACAGTATTCTTTCTTTGCATAAATAATTTAAATGCAGCAACTACAGTAGCAACAACACAGAATATAAATTGCTTATTCCAGAGACTAAATCCCCTGATTTCAATATCAAACTGGTAAGAGGTTATACTTGTCAGACCACAGACAGTACTTATATGGCAGAATGCAGAGAAACAACAGCCCTTCTGTATTCAAATGGTAATTACAAGGAGTAAAAACCCAACCCCACCTTAAATCTTTAGCTATAAATCTTCACTTTTCTAATAAACAAAGAAAATAGTACAATTTTTAAAAGAACACTTCTGAAGTGTCTATCCAATTAGATCTAACATTTTGAATGCACATTATGAAATGTCCTTCCACATTTTGCCAATCCCAGCTTTTCAACAGACACTTTACTGCAGTTTACAAGACTTGGAGACATAATCCTGCCTGCTCACAGATACTGCAGTTTCCTTACCCTCACATGCACCCAATGTAGTAAGGAAAATCCATATGTCTAGAAGTCATGAATAATGTTGTGGATAATTTAAAAAATGCTAAGTATTCCTGAAAACTGCAGATGCGCTGCTTCTTTTATGATGTGTAGTTGCTTTCATTGTGTTTTTAAGATCAGTTCTTTCTAAAGTGAGACTTCTGAATGCACACTGTATCTGTTTCTCCGGTAGTCCTCAGGTGACAGTTGTCATGTAATTTTCAGCAAAATTCAACAGAACAGGCTTTGTTAGCTCATCTGCACACTATCTAATCCATTCTTTCCATCTTTTTCTTACTTTAATGTCAGTTAGGAAAGCTCATGATGTCTCACCAAGACACCCTTTCCACAGAACTCTTCCAAGATCAGCACATAACATGCCCAAAGGGTTCTCCTTGAAAAATCTGACTTCTCATCTGTGCTGCATGGCTAAAACAAGTGATCTTGGAACACTATGGATTTTTTTTTTTTTTAATCAGGAAAATTACGAATAAATGGTTGGTCTTACCTTTACTGGACACAGCCTTTAAGGAACAAAAACATCTCTAGTTCTAAGCATTACAATTTCCAGTTGAAAAATACTCCTTTCTAAGACTCAGGAAGGAACGTTTTGTCATTCAGACACATGAAAACACTGAGAAAGACTTTTCTTGGATGTAATTAAATGTAATTTCTCCAGGAAATCCAAGCATCTTCATATATTTGCATTTAGCATCTAAAATGAGACTGTACATCCTCAGTAGGCACATATTTTCTCTGAATCTTATCATTTCATAGTGACATTCACAAGAAATTGCTGCATCCAAGAGACTTTCACAGATTATTATACATCTGTTTGCAAACAAAAAGCACCTGAAAATCAGTTATTCCTGAATACCCCTGAAAATACTTAACCAAGGACCAAAAAGTTGTTGATAGTCACAGATATCTTGGCCTTTGATTGTTTTCTCTTTGGAAAAAAAAAAAAAAAAAAAGACAATAGGTCTATCCACAAAAATGCACCTAAAAATGTAGATTCTTTCCCCAAATGGGTCTGATTTTACAATTATAAAAACCCGGGTCTGTTGCATGTTTTTCTTGGCACTTTATCCTTGGTGCTCAGCACTATTTGACATAGATTTGAGCAACCATGAAAAATAGCTAGTGATAAAGTTCTCAACAGAAAACATTTTCTCCGCAGCAGACTATGAATAATATAAAGAGCTGTAGCAAAATAATATATATAATAGGAAGACATAGACTTTATTAGTTTGAGCAGCTTAATGAAGTTAGATAATGGTTTGGGGTCATACAAACTGGTAAAATGATTTTACAGATGGTAAATTAAGTCACTGAAAACAGAAGTGCAACACATCCCTGTGATATTCCAGTGGAAATCTGAAAGAATCAGCTTTTCTTAATGGTGGCTGGGTGTAGATATATAATTTATAGAACAATAAACATTCCTTGACCACTTTGGCTCTTGCATCTGAAAGCTAATAATGTGTGCAGCTTCCTTCTGTCCCAAATGAATTTAATGACAGCCCAGGTGTACAATTTTAGACTTTTGTTTTCTTCTGTCTCAAAATCAACTGAAGAGCAAATAGAGTAGACAAAAAGATCCAAAAAGATCTGCTGACAAAAACAAACAAACCAACAAAAACAGAAAAGCCACTGTTGCATCCATTCACACTGTGTTCCTTTTATACATGTCTACAGTCTGCATCGTATTTTTTTTTTTACTCTTTTAGTTACTAATCTATGTTTTTTATCCACATTAAACACCATTAGTCTTGCAAGTTAATACAAATGAAGCTGATGTAAACACATAAATACTCCAAAGCTATATTATCCTTATTTGTAAGTTTGTCTTATCTTTCATTTCTGTGATGAGATAATATAAGGTTACTAGAATAAAGAAAGATTTATCTGCTATCACATCCAAGACAATCGCAAATGCTCAGTCATATGTACTAAATGCTTGGTAAATAAGATCTGCTTTCAGATATAGTCCTGTAGTGCTTTACAGCAAAAATTCAGTCTGTCAGTTTTATTGCCTGTTAATAGGAAAAGATAATATAAATAAAATGGCAAAAAGGGTATTTCTGCTCTTGGCAGATGTTTTAGCATATTTTAAAAAAAACAGAGTTGATATTTTTTTCATTTTCCTTAAGTAATGAAAACAGCTGAAATATTGCAATTGAAAATTGTTATACAGCAGGCTTTTTTGCTGCCTCCATACCCTTCAAAAACACAAATTCTTAGGTGAAGGGCAGTCTGGAGACTACCCAAGTAACTGGATGAGAGAAGTAAGTGGGATCCTATTGCAGTAAACGCTGCATCCAGAATTTATACATATGGGCAGATGAGGAAGATACAGAAGTAAAGATGACAGAGAAGGGAAAAAAAGAAGCTCATAAGAGGAAAATCAAGAACAAAGATGTCATAAGAAACACATTTTGGAGGAAGCAGTTATCTAAGTATGGGTAAGTATGGGCTCCATTTGTCGGTTTTCAGAAAAAAAAAAAAAAAGGCAAAAAAAATCGATCCATTAATATAAACTATTAAAAAGATAGTAATTTTTTAACATCTAAATTATGTTTTAATTAGGCTTTTCATGCATTTAGTTTCAGTCAATAAAATACGTTCAAGGGAACTGCAAAATGTTTTGGTAAATAGTGGCAGCAGCAACCAATCACTAGCAGCTCCCTGATCTCCACAAGCATCAAGAGAGGGGTGGCCAGCAGGGAGAGGGAGGTGATCGTCCCCCTCTACTCTGCCCTCGTAAGGCCTCACCTGGAGTACTGTGTCCAGGCCTGGGGCCCCCAGTGCAGAAGAGATGTGGAGCTGTTGGAGCAGGTCCAGAGGAGGGCGTCCAAAATGATCAGAGGGCTGGAGCACCTCTCCTGTGAGGAAAGGTTGAGGGAGTTGGGATTGTTTAGCTTGGAAAAGAGAAGGCTCCGGGGAGACCTCATTGCAGCCTTCCAATACTTGAAAGGAGCTTACAGGCAGGAGGGGGACCGACTTTTTACANGCACAGGCTGCCTAGAGAAGCTGTGGCTGCCCCATCCCTGGCTGTGTTCAAGGCCAGGCTGGATGGGTTCCTGGGCAGCTTGATCTAGTGAGCTAGTGGCTGGCAGCCCTGTCCATGGCAGGGGGGCTGGAACTAGATGATCTTTGAGGTCCCTCGACCTCAAAGTTGACTAAACCTGAGTTTTTCCTTATGTTATATGAATATTGTGAAGGAAGGAAAAAGTCCTTTCACTCTCATCCTACTTCTTTATAAAGTTTTAATTTAAAAACAGTTTTGTGAGCTTGTAGAGAAAACATTGTAAGGAAAACATTGTAAGGATGTTTTGGACATAGAATCACAGAATGGTTTGGCCTAGAAGGGAAGATCATCTAGTTCCAACCCCCCTGCCATGGGCAGGGACACCTCCCACTAGACCAGGTTGCTCAGAGCCCCATCCAGCCTGGCCTTGAACACTGCCAGGGAGGGGGCATCCACAGCCTCTCTGGGCAACCTGTTTGTTGCCAAACTGAAGGATTGGGAAAGAAATTTTCCCACTTGTGGTCAGCTATAGGGTCACATGGAATGCTATCATCCTAATTCTTGCTAGTAGTATGATATGATTTTCATTAAAAAAAAAAAAAAAAAAAAAAAAAAAAGTTTTGCCTAAGCTTTGAGCATAGAAATAATTAAACATTACTACCATAGTTTGTAAAGAGCGTTAGACTCTTAATTTGTCCTGGATGGATCTGTATTTTTAAAATTTCTTATACTAGATCTGTGCACACAAAAGTACAAATTGAACATTTGTCTTATATTTTCTTAGAACTATCCAAAGGATATCCTGGTCAATATTTCATCCAAAACAGAGTGGAATAGACTGACAGCACCACTAAGGCATAAAATCTGATTTGTCAAAAGTTTTGTAAATAATTAGTTCTGACAGAAGTAGTTTATGTTGTATTAATATTTTGAGTTGTGTGTGTTTGATCCTGTATTAGTTGTCCCAGTGCTAGATTTACCATATTACAGAACCAGAGATTTAGAGGTTGCATGAAACATAACCTCAGTTCTGTACATGTGATGACCATCAAGGAAGGATGTGAAGGAGGAGTACTCACTTAAATTCTATAATCATAGAGCCATGCAATGTCCTGAGTTGGAAGGGACCCACAAGAATCATCAAGTCCAGCTCCTAGTTCCATACAGGATCACCCAAAGTCCAAAACCAGTGCCTGAGAGCAGTGTCCAAATGCTCCTTGAACTCCAGCAGCTTGGGGCCATGACCACTGCCCTGGGGATTTTGTTCCGGTGACTGACCACTATCTTCGTGAAGAATCTTTTCCTAATGACCAATTTGTGGAAATAAAGACACAATTCTTTTTCAAAAGTGAAACTTCTCACGCCTGGACTACTCAGAATATATATATATATTTTTTGTGTGTGTGTCTTTTAAGACTGCCATGACTTCCTCAAACTTTACTTAAACAGTGGGGTAATAACCTATAGTATTAGCAATGTTAACTGTGCTATAATACAGCTTCCAGTTTTCCTGAATGACAAAATGTCTCAAGAGCAACATCACAATGTTAACTGCCAAATTCCTTTGGAGATAATTATTTCTAGGCAAGTCGTGTTGTTTAACAAAGTAATATAATAGGCATCTTTGTGAAATAGATAAGTCTGTGTGCCTTCAGCAGTTCATATCGTAGCTGACTAACTTCGAACACATTTCAAACTTTGAAGCTGCTCCAGCAATGGCTTCCTGGAATGTTTCAAATAATTTGACTTTAATTTGAGGCAGAACATTAGCATCTTCAATGAACTCAAAAATAGTTATATAGCTCTCAGCACTCAAGGAACTGGTATGCTTCAAAGCATGTTTAACTTCTTTGATGCCTTCATAATATCAGCAGTGATAGGACTTTTTGGCTGAGAATCCTCTCAGGAAAACTGGGGTCTACTTAATTTGCCCCTAATGCTGCCAGTTCCAGCTGGAGCCTCCAAAAATGAAGTTTGTTACTAAGACGATTTTTAAAGAGCATAACAATCAGGGTAAATGTCACACTAATGATTTGCCTTCCTAAACAGAGAAAGCAAATAGCAAGGACTGTATGAACTCTGATTTCCTGAAAAAACATCATAGATTATGAGGATCAGCACTACATCTGATAGATTCCTAAACAAAAATATGTACTTACAAGCAAAACAATATGAGGCATAAGCAGGGGTTACTTGTTCACACCCCTGATAACTCTGGTGAATTTAATAACATTCAAAAAGGTGGAAAGGCAAAGGACTTCTTCTATTGCACGTAAAAAAAATGTAAACATCATTGCTTGCGGAATGATGAAACTGGAATGGTGCGTAACATGTAAAGTAAGAGATCATCAGGACTTCAAACAAGTTTAACAAAGGAAACATTAAAGAAAAAAAAACAAGGAAACATAGGCGGTTACATGAATTTCACGACAATGCTCTCAGCATAATCTAGTCTCCGGAATGGTTGAAATTGCCTGAGGATGAGTTGGCAGCACCCAGGCCCAGCAGCTGATATGGCTTTGAAATCCCCTCCAACCTTTCTATGATTCTTAGCATTGAGACAGGGCTTCCTTCGCTCAGGGGTAAAGCCATTCATTTTCTTCTTTCTGGCTGAGTGTATTAAGCCCAAAAACAGGGGGAAGCAGCACAAGAAATGAGGAGGAAAAAGTGAAGAAATAATAACTGATATAAGAAGAAGAGCTAGAACAGTGCTTTCCTGAAGCAGCGTGCAAGATGCTCAACAGTCTTTGGCTTTCTCACGAAGAGATTTCCTTCATTCATTTGTTTTTCATGGGAAGTATGTCACTTAGGGCACCTATTGCATACCAAGCGCAGGAAACTGATTACTGTGTGGGTGACTGAAGAAAGATGATCATCTCATGACTTTCAGTAACACAGAAACCTACAGCAGACTTTTACCTCTCCCCACTCCTTGTACAGTCTGTGGAGAACGATGGCTTTGTCTAACCACACTGAAGAGTGAAGATTCCCCATTTCATTTATGAGAAAAGCGGTTGGATGTTGATGTCTTCAGATCAATTTCTCTGCCTGATGAGAAAAAGAGCCTTAAAACTCCAGATATTTCTTACCTACAAATAACTAAAGGCAGAAAAATCTGCCTTAAAAAAAAAAAAAAAATTATGCAGAATGGTGTGATGTCTTACATTTCATTTCAATAATGAGAAGACTCTGAATGCTGACATAAGAACTTTCAGATTCAGAAACAGAACTGACACACATTATTCAGTTCTTTGTCCATATAAGCATATACTGCACATCCTGCACCTGTTCTGGTTTCAAAACAACATAATATTGGTGATGAATGTATGAACATGGAAAAGTTTGAATTTTTCACCGGTTTCTTGAAATATTCATATCTATGTTATCAAGCTTTATGTTCATGGCATACAAACTCTCTTCATCTTCTCTGTCACTCAGATTCTGTAATGCAAACTGTCAGTGGGAACAAAGGAAATAACCTCTCCTCGCTGAAAATAAACCTCATACATTATTATGTGGAGTGTATTAGTTCAGTTAAGGGACATGAGAAGTGTTAACAGGGGGTGGGTGTGGGGGCGGAAGGTTGGTAAGATGGTAAGATGCTAGTGATCAGAACATACTCTGTCTCCTTAGGCTTTTAACAGTCTGCAAAGAATAGCCCCTTCTTGCACCAGTATAGAAGGAATAATGTTAAGGTGAATGATTTAAAGGTATGCTGGAAAACAAATACAAGTAAACATCTACAACTCTGTGTAAGATCAGGAACAGCTACGAAAAACACACATGAACCTTGAGACAATCTATACTGACACTCAAGAACTATGTTGTATGATGTTATTGTTTGTACCTATTCAAGCATGAGGTAAGTCACAACATATGAATTCAGTGACCTTTTCCACAAAAGAAAAAGTGATTGGAGGAAGCAGCATTTATTTGTCCCAGACAAATGTCTCCATAGAAGCCTTTCACTGAAAAAAGCTGAACAGTACTAGTGTCACTTCTGGTTGTGGCAACTGTTGACCATGCAAGCGCTACTTCTTGCAATACAAATAAAGCAGGGCATATTTGTCCCGATGTGATGTCAGAGGAGGTGTCTTTACGATCCCAAGAGAGGAAATTAAGACACAAATGAGGTCAAATGCCAGAAACTCATCTTGCTTTTATTACCAAAAATTGAGAGAGAATAGGAAAATTAAGACCGAATAGGAAAAAGAGTAAGGTAAAAGAATAAGCAAGAATTTGGGACAGGGAAGCTCAGCAAGTGAAAGAGTGAGAGAAGACAGAGAGACAGAGAGAAAGATATCTAGACAACAAAGAGATTTCACCACTCCTCAGATCCAGCGATGTCTTGATGTCAGAGGGTGCCGGTCTTTGGTCGTGGTGGGTCGTCCAAGGTGTGATGGTGAGTTGATGTTGACCACCATCGGAGTGACAGTTTCTGGCATCGAAGTTCTCAGCAGGTATCTCCTTTGTTCCTGTTTTCCAGGCCTTAGAAATTAAAATCAGCAGAGATGAGAGGAAGCAGGTAGACACCAGACTGTATCCTGCCTTCACAGAACACAATGGCATAATCTCCTAAATTCCTCTACCAAGCTGAAAATATTTGCTCCCAGGCCAGAGTCTTCAGACAGAATGCATTAGCAATTTGAATCTTCAGGCGGCACTATCCAGTATCTCCTGTTGAGCTTTCTCCTTTGAAAGCAGACAGCTTCTGGCTTTGTCCAACGAGTGCTTTCAAATGTAAAACTGTGACAAGTGTTGGTGATTGTAGAAGGTTCCTGCCTTAACTGCTCATGTTGGCTTGAGACAATGATTTCTTAACAGTCTCAGACACCACCAGGTAACTCAAATCAATCAATTAGCAGCAGAAATTTCACCTTCAGGAGTGGTGAAATGAGTATAGTGAGTAGGAGGGAGAGAGGGAAGAAGGAGAAAATAATAATAAATAAATAAATAAATAAATAAAGCAGAAGAGAACAGCCGAGTAATCATGCATTTAAGACAATAGCTATACCAACTACTAAGAATACAAGTCCAATTAATACAGTTTTTCCAGTATGTGTCAGCAATTCTCCCCACCACCTGGTGAGTCCCAAAGTATGTATAAGAAAGGAAAACCAGGATGCAAGTGAGAGTCCATCAAAGCAGTCTCAGTCAGTCGCAGAGAATGGAACAGTTCAGATGTTTGGTCTCCAGTTTGTTTCATCTTCACAAGAGTTTCTGCATGGACCCAGCGGTTGTTCTGTTTGCTCTCTACACCCCAGGCAGAGGTCTGCTCTCAGGGCTAACTGCCTGAAGTATTGCGGTTCCCAGCAGCCATTCGGTTTCACAGCTCCATGCAGACAAGTGTCCCATAGATCAGTCTCTCACAATATTACATACATTAAAGCAGTCAGGGTGGTGAATAGTACTCCCCATGCCAATGCAACCTGATAAATCTACCAGAAGACAAGAAGAAGTCATCAGCTGTGCTATAAAAATGCTTGTGTTAGTAAAGAAAAGATTTTATGTCATAGTGCCTCAAATTTTCTCCTTGGCCAAGACTATCAAATCAAGGCAGGGGGAGTTTATGCCTGTGTTGTCTATGCAGGCTCTTTCATGCTAGGTTGCTTTCCACCAGATCAAAATTTTCCTATTAACTGGAAAATTCTCGCAGACAATGATGTGTTTCAGTGCTTTGACTTTACTTGTAGCTCATTTATCATAGCTGAGAGGACTGACTGAAGAATTCCAATCAAATGCCTGCCTGGTTTCTATGCTGAGTGAAAATCTAAAGTTGCAGTTATTTACTCAGCACTTTTGTAGCAAGCTTGTAAGATCAGTCAGGAAAGATGATCAGTATGGAGCTGAACACAACAACTGTCAGCTTAGTGGCAGAGAAGAATGTATGCCCTCCCTTTCTCCTGAGTATTGGATTAGTGAAATTGGTTAGTATTTTGTGCCCTGTGAATGAATCAGAGTAATTTTGAAATGACTGATGATACTCTCCTTCCTGAGAAAGTTCTCCTTTCTTGGAAAAAAAAACACATTTTTTGGACGTAGTAAAAATGTTTCATACTAATAATATTTTGAGAGCTCTGTGCTTGATGTTTAGTTCAGCATAGTTCCACTTAGCCCTGGACTACAGCCAGACAAAAAACAAAATTGGATTTGCTTCTTAAAAGGGCAGTGAAAGATTTTAGCAATTCCTGATCTGCATTAAAATCCCTTTTCCCCCCAACTATAAATGGTCAATAGACTGCCTCGTATGAAATCCAGGCTCTCGTCCTTGGTCTTAATTCAGCAACTCTAATTCTCTTGTTTGAACTGTCCCGCTTTCCATAAATAATTAAATCTTTTAACTACAAAGAATAAGACTAAAACAAGGATTTAAATCTAGGTATCCCACATCTTGCCTAACCACTGGACTATTGAGGAATTCTTCTTAACAAGAAACTACAGACAGATTTTTATTTCCTCCAAACATACAATTCCAGTAAAAATATTAGTCTTGACAAATCATCAGTTTTTGAGAGAGAGCACTTTGTCAAAGAATCCTGACCAGCTTCTCTCCAAAAGATGACTTCCTTCAATATTAATTATTTGCTGATTTTTGGCCAGAAGTGCTTCCCCAGACTGTATTCTGTGGTCATTGGCCATCTGCAAGGTCAGAACCCTCAGCGGGTGGCAGCTCCAGTCTAAGAACCTCTGCCTTCCTGTCCCTTGGGGACCTCGGTGTTGTAAACAAACTGCATTGTTTTGGATTTACCAAGACTCTCCATTTTACCTGGGTAACTCATTTGGGTCTGGAAGATTGCTATTAGTTTGCTATTATCTCTTTTTACTATTAGTTTTAAAGCATACATAGGGTCATTTACACTTGAAATGCCATTCTGAAGTAGAAAGTGATTCTGATACACAGCTCCAAACAAACTGTTTTTAAATTGACAAAAAAAAAAAAAAATTGTTATTTGTAGATTTTTTTCCAAGTGTTTTGTTAGTTTGCTTCTTTTGCTAATATTATTCATCCAATTAAGCATAAATTCTCAACGTTTTTTTCCTTTGACCAGCATCCACTTAGTCATTCACAAACCTTGCACAATACCTGCTTATGGGAAAATGTTACAACAATACCATTTATATTTTTTGTCAGAAGATATTATGCAAAGCTGGCAATGTTAAAAACATCAAGCCCTTTGAAGGAGAAATGGGGATAATTCTTCCTCCTACTGCAGAAAACAAGTATCTTAAATGTAAATAATCTTAAAATCTTTTAAACTACCTCACACTTGGACTTTCTTGTACTGCATCATTTAGGGCCTGACATCAACAGTCAGGCATTGTCCCACTATAACCTGCAAGGAAAACTTACATGGTGCCTTCTATAATGAGATATGTGATGTGCTAGGAGCTTTTTATTTTCTTTAATACAACAAATGACTTGCTGAACTAGGTGTTTTAGAAGAACTCTAGTTTGATGGGCACAATTCTGCACTTGCAATAATTGGAAGCACCAATTACATTTACACATTTTGAGTGCTCACTTAGACATATAAATGCTGACATTTGCCCTAACAATTAGCTTGTGGAGATAAAACTGTAATCACAGAGCAGCAGACTGGCTTATGCTCACTTTAGCAATTAACATCACGGCATCTTAAAAACTCCTTGTTCCTAGCTTTATTCTCTCTCTTTCCACACAGCTTTCTGACAAGCACAGGAAGGTAATTGGTCTTCCTTCTTGTAGAACGCCAGAATAAGTGTCTGAACTGTCTCATTGCATTGTACTCATCAAACAATAATTGGATTTTATGGATTTTTTTTTTTTTTTTTTTTTCNNTTTTTTTTTTTTTTTTTTTGTCCTGCAGTTAAGGTACAGATGTGGAAGCAAGTATGAAGGGCCCCTTTGGGGATAATCTGTACTACCCTTGCTCCTTGTAATGCCTGTTCACTGAATGGCATGAACTGTGTCATGTACAACCCTTCAGAAGCAGCAGGATTCCGGTAGCGCAGGAGCAAACACTATCAGTCTGTTAACTGCCTATAACCCTTACCTGCATTCTGGGAAAATCCCCAGCTGTCCCATCTGACAGTGCCATTTTCAGCATTCACTAGTAAGCGATATTTTTAAGGGGCAATGGCCATAAACTGGAAGAGGGGAGATTTAGGCTAGGTGTTAGGAGAAGAAATTCTTTGTGTGAGGGTGGTGAGACACTGGAACAGGTTGCCCAGAGAAGATGCCCCCTACCTGAAGAGGAGGCTGGATGGGGCTCTGAGCAACCTGGTCTAGTGGGAGGCGTCCCGGCCCATGGCATGGGGGTTGGAACTAGATGATCTTTAAGGTCCCTACCAACCCAAACCATTCCATGATTCTATTATATATGATATTTCTGTTGAAAGCAGAGATGATATTACAGTAATTCATGTTCACTGTCCAGGACTCAATATATGCCAAAGTTGCCTTTATTTACATGTGATATCCAGAGTATTAGTTTTTCAGTGTGAATTGTAATCATATTAGGCATCCAGTAAAATTTAATGCAAATAATTTATTTTAAAGTTATTTAAAGTTTCAGACCAAAGGCATTCTTGAAAGGTTTCTATCATTCAGATATTATCTTAACTGTTTCACTCTTTTCACTTTCACTAAATTACACATTTACTCTCTGAAAAATATTGGAGTATAACACTAAAACATCATTTGACTTTTAGCTGAGCTTTTCTTCATTTTTGATTAATTGCACTTATGATACAATTGCTTTTTTTTTTTTTTTTTAATCTTTGGTAGTTATTCTTCAGAAAGAAAATTATTGTGGGAAGTACATACAAAGAATTTTAAGGAAAAAAATTAATTGATACCAGCATAGTTACACTGTGGGGGAGAACAACCACACAGTATTGTTTACTACACATTCAAACAACAGTAGATTAAAGGCACATACAGAAAATAAACCATCACATTTTCTGTGTAATTTCTACATCTAGTTTAGGGGGCGAATGTTAAAGACATCAGTATGGCAGTCTATCACAGCCCTGTTTGAGAGATGGCTATGGGCAACACAAAAAACTCAGATATATTTCAAGAATAAAAGAGGTGAGGAGGGAAAGTGGTTACACAGAAATACCATGAAACCTTTCTTCTCCATTTAGTCTGTCAGCACTATGATTCCATAGGCTATTTTTTTGTTTTTTGTTTTTTTTTTTTTTTTTTTTTTTTTTTTTTTTTTTACTTTCAGACCTCTGGGGCCTGAATTTGAGTAATAGTGATTTGGAGTCTTCAGACCATGGAAATGTACTGACATGGACAAGGGTATTAAAATGTTCTGAGAACCTTTAGCAGTATGGTCACTTCATTTTACATGCTCAGATTTTTAATCTTTCTGTTGTTTTCTTAGCTCCATATTGGACTGAATGTTCAGCAAGCATTAGATGATACATTAGAAAATAGTGAGGGGTTATTAAAAGGAAATGGTCCTGTAGGCAAACAAACATTCAGAACTGTAAGTGCTAAAAAAATATGGATCAGCAGGGATAGAGTGAGAAGTTTACTTCAATAACAAAGTAAGAAAATTACATGATGATATGTAATATATATTTATTGCTATGAAGATCGAGATTTCCCTGATTGGCATCTAAAATTTTTTCAAAAGAGGGTGTTTAATTTGAAAAATTAAATTTAGAAAGGTGTTGTTTTGTTTTAATATTTCCTGATCCTGCAAATATTTCAATTCAGTAACAACTTGTAATTTGCTATGATGTTTGTTTTAATTCTGGTAAGTTTCTTCACACCTGTATGTAATTACACAGGGCCATTTTTATCCATGCAGGTGGTTTTTTTCTGCTCTAGCATCACTGTTATTCCAAGTCCAGGTTGTTCCTGACACTGAGGTTATTTCTCAAGTAATTGCATTGTTGCAAACCGGAAAACACACACATCATCCTAAATCATATGCTCCAATCAGATGGGCCTCCTGAATCTGGGCGTTTATAAGAAGACAGAGTAGCTATATTTTCCTTCTTGAACTGTTTTCATCACTCCAAACTGGAAATTCTCAGCAACATATCAAATACTTATGACGTATTAAGAAAATAGCCTATTTTCTTGAAGTTATGGTGACTCAGTATTTCAGAGTTTTCCTATATTTTACAGCTCTGTAACCTCTCTTATTTTATCCTTTAAATAAATTCAAAAGAAAATAACAACGTACGAAGTGTACCACATTACATTAAAGAACCACTGAGGCCAGTATCCTCCTCTCAACTGCAGCCATATATGGTTATCTAAGGAAGATTATGAGAGCAAATGGTAATGATACTTCCCCATCATGATGTCACACTCCAACCGTTTTCAAACCAGAGACATGCTGTTTTAGCTGTAGCTCCTGTGTGCACAGTAACTCTCAATATTTTTTTCTTTTGAACTTAGACAGTCCTTCCCTGAGCACCAAGTAAGCTTTAAGCACCCCACCCACATTATTCTTGGTAAGAGTCCTCTTTTTTGTTTTGAACCCTTGGTGATCAGCTTTATTTGATTAGCCCTTTCATCTTGTGGTAGAGATAATGAAATATCAGTTGAGCCTCTGCATGCCACCAAGGAGCCTATAAATCTGTATTACTTCCTCTCCTCTCCATCAAACACCTCCTTTCCACACTGATGACTGCTAACTTTGTTGTTCCTCACACAGAGCCGTTTTGTATCCTTGATGGTCTTTGTTGCCCACTTGTTTTCCAGATCTCAATCCAGATCAAAATGATTGAGTGGTTCATTTAGAAGCTTTATGCAAATCTTCTGTGCCATTACTTGCTCTTGCTCTCATCAGTCATGTGCACATATTGTGAAACATTAATTCAAAACACCCAGAAGCTGTGTCACTTTAATGACAGGCAGTCTAGAAAGTAATGTATTTAAATTATGCCAGGAGTGTGAGAGGTTCAAGACTTAACAAGAGAGCCAGCTGCCTTGACAGATTTTTAGTCTGCAAGGGTGAATGGTTTATCATCAGGGCCATAAGAACATCCCCACTCCTGGAGATCTGGCTGCTGGGCCTTCTGGGACAGTTCAACAGCAGCAGAGCCAGGAGCTGCCCCCTCCTTTGGCCGCCACAGACAGAGCCCTCCAGGTGGTACTGCAGGGAGGGTTCAGCCAACAGCCCCTGCTCCAAAGCTGGAAGGGTCTCACCAGCCAGGGTCCATTCCACCACAGAAGACCCACCCTGGGGGAGACCCCACTGCTCCCAGCACCCCTTAAACCTGTGGAACAACTAGACCTTGCTGTGCCCTGACATCCAGGAAAATATAAAAATATTAGGGCTGACAGACTGTGCCTTGGTTCTGATTAGCCTCTCAAGATCAATACCAATAACTTGAAATAAATAAACAAGAGGTTAAGCAGATACTCTCCTGAGACCAAGATGGGGAGAAAAAGGAAACACAAAGGAACAAGCTGGAGGTGATGGGAGGGATTTGCCTCATAGGCAAAATGCTTTCATCCCATGGAAAAAAAGGTTTAAGTTAAGTACTAATGGATCAGAGAGAGGGTGGACGGAAAACTTATTTATACAAGAATAGGCTGGGCTAAATTTTTAACTTTGATGGTTATACTTGATCATTTTTTCCCTCTCTCAGCTTCTGCAGAGTCAACAATAGCCGATGATTTCACATAGAGAACATTATACTTACAAAAGAGATTGTTTACAGAAACTGTGACGCAGATTTACTAATCGATGGTGGGACTGTGGCGATGGGTCTGAAGAGCAGACTGTTCTGCAATCACTGTTGTTTAGATTTTTGACTTATACATGTGATTCTGTTGTTTGCGTATTTAAAATCTGTGACAGTGCTCCTCTGGAAAACATTACATCTGTCTGGGTCTACAGCACTGCTTTGGAAGAAATTCATACCTGTCCTTCAGTGAGTTTTGGGTAAAGTTCTCTGCAGGGATGGGAGACGACAGAGTCCATCCTTGCCTTTTTAGCCCTCTGACTCTTTCTAGAAAGAAGAGGAAAGAAATTCCGTGTAGTCCTGGATGGTCCTTCACAGTGCTCCAGGAGCGTTTTGCTCTCTGCATTTCCCACACTTCAGGCATTTGATAGCATCCTGGTGGCCATGCTGAGTGTTTTGGATGACTTGCTGAATAACTGAAGTCTTCCTCTGTGTTCTGTATGGACATTGGGCACACGAAAAGGAGTTCGGCAATCAGCCAGTCAGCTTTCCTTCTGCAAAGCTTCAACTATACTCGATGTAGGTATTGCTGCAAGGAGGATAAGGTCATGAATAGATATAAAGAGCAGAGAAAAACAAATAAACAAAAGCAAGCAAATGAGCAAACAAACAAAAAAAAACCCCAAGTTTGTCTAGAGCACAACATTCACAAAGAAGAATCCACAGCGATGAAAAAATGGACTGGCTTTATAAAGCTGTGGAATGATTCTGAGCTGCAAGACTCTATTACATGATTTAGACATCCAAAATGGTTATATTCAGGATAGTATTATTTTTGCTGGAAATTTAACAAAAATCAAAATAGTCTAATAAAGAACTGGGAACAAAAAAATATTAAGAGCAAAGACAGCATTCTATAAAACCAGACTGTCCTAAAAATATGAACGAAAGACATCCAAATAAGAAATAATGCTGGTTTCTGGGATAGTCAGGATATCTTTTCATTTCATTATATGAAAGAGAATCTTTAAAACAGACTAGGTGCAATTAAGAAGCATCAATGAGCATCAGTGTGAATGATGTGTCTCCCTTTTTATTTCATTGCCCATTAAATCAAGCTTAGTACTGCAAGCTGAAAAAAGAGAGAACAGCAGCATAAAAAGGACAAACTGGGAATGCACGACTCATCAACCAGAAGTAGACTCTGCCACACTGTTGGCAAATATAGCATGCTTTTGTTAAATGAAGATGAATTCCTGGTTTCCTTTTTGTGCTTTTACTTCACCCTTCTATTCTGTCTGTGGGGCATGGTTTGTTTTTCCTGACAGTTTGAGATTTCTGAGCTACTGCAATGTAGTGCCAACACACACTGTGCACAGTAAGCGAAGAAGAAACAATCTGTCTGTTGTTTCTGTGCTTTGCAAATAGCAATTTGCTTCTCATGACTCTATTTTAGATCCTGATACCAGGGGCTTGATTTTAGAAAGTTAAATTTTTCTTTTCCACTCTATGTGTCCATTCTAAGGTGGATGCAAAATTAAAACTGGCATGCAGTTTAAATAACAAACTAAACAAGACTCTCTAATACATTGCAATACAAATTCAGTAATTACATAAGCCAAACAGAGATAAAAAAGGTATTGTTTCTGCTTAGTACTGACCTTGGTCTTTGGAGGAATCAGGCTTCTAATATTGAGCTGGTTCATCAAAGTGGACAGAAAATGAGTATTTTGTTTAGCTAAATTTAAATCAAGAGGAAGTTTAAAAGCTTTTTTTAAAGAAAAATAAATTATACTACATTGTTATCCAACAATAAAACAAGAATGCAATAAATATTTTATATTTAATACAGTTTAAGCAAGAACACTAACAGATTTGCTACTATCACTTTATTTAGAAATCCGTTGGCTATGGTTAAAACGAAGCCAAATTTCCAAGAACAAATTTCAGATCTCTTGCCAAATAGTAATGGTATCTTGTCAAGAAATTCCTAGAACAAATAGTGCTATAAATCATATGCCATGTGCAATTAATGATACATTTCATTTAGATTTAATAGGCTATTTACTGCATGATCTTCTCATGTCATAAATTATCATCGCTCTGTTGAAGTCAATGAAGCCTGTTTATGCCAGCTGAAGCTTTTCTCCTTAGTGCTGAATGATTAATGTTGCTTTTTAATATTCAGTAGAAAAATACATTCAGTTACGGAAAGACATCAAGAAGAGAACTGGCAAATAAACATTAGAACTACTCTGGGACTTTCCAAGAGGTGCTGAAAGCCAGCATCTCAGGGAGGGGGGGAAGGCACAAATAAACTTTATTTTATATTTATTTTATAAATTGCTTTATAAACTACTCTGATTACTTTCTTTGAAAAGCTTTAAATTAACTCCAAGGGGAAAAAAAGGGAGAAGGGGAAAGGACATGTACTGAAAATGGGTCCTTTAAAAATAGCCATCAATCACACACACTAGGTAAGAAGTCTAATTGCCTAGTCTAGAGATTATTGAAGATCAGAGTGTTTTTTTCAGTAACGACCGTTCTGAAACACTGGATTACATAAAATAATCCAGGATCATCCAGTTTAATTACTTGTACTTGTGTGTTTTCAAGAATGTGACAACTTAGCTTGTAAATTGCCTGTCTAGTGAAGATCCTCAGCTGTTCACATGGGTTAGTGTGCGTAGCTCCATGTAGTTTTACCCACTTCAGTGAGATGCTCTTTTTATTCTGTTCTAATAACTTGCATCACAGTGGGTGTTTTTCTGACAAAGACTGAAGACATAATGACCTTTATAAAATAATTAAATGTGATAATTCTGGATTATCTCTTAATTAAACCAGAGCTTTGAAACACTCTTTGTGATTCTATCAACAACTGATTGAAGATAATCTTGAGATAAAATAATTAATCTTCTTTCCTCTTGATTGCTTTCCTTTATCCCTTATATGAAAGCAGTTCTTAGCATTATTTGCCTTCATTATCTGTCTGTGTATTTGGACTTACTTTTATTTATAACTATATGTTCATGTTTTCAATTGATTTTACCACTAAAATCCACAGCAAAGACTTGGGAACCTTTTCACACTGTTTCTGCCATTTCCCAAGGGGTTTTTACACAAGTAGCAACTCCACCTCAGCCATGTTGGGTTTTTCTTGTGTCAGACTCTTAGGTAGGCTCCTGGCAACAGTTCTATGTCGTTCTCTCCATTTCAGGAGTCTGCTACAAAGATCCAGTAGTCTCCGTATTTATTGTGACAATATCCACATAACTACTGTCAAGTAGCCAAAAGAGCAGTGGGGGGTTTTGAACAGGGCAAAACACTTCAAGGAAATTGATGCTGAAGTGAAATTTCACTTCACAGGATTATTTTAATTGCCCTATTTAACTAATGGAAAACTACACAGAATGACTTAAAACCCCCATAGATCAATACTATTCCTATTACATTCTATATGACCTCATTTGGGGAAATTGCATCTGCCATTGAATTGGTCTTGCTGGACATAGAGGTTGTCTTAATAGTTTAGAAAAACAAGAGCTACTTATGGCATTTTCTGAAGAGGTTTACGCACTTATTACTGCTCTATTTCTCTTTCATCCCTATTAATCTCTGTGAGGGGTGTTCATAAAGCCCAACATTATCCTAATAAGGCTAATCTCTCCCTCCATAATGTTCAAAAAGGCAAAGGGTCATTTAGAAGAGCTAAGTCAGGTCTGTCTTTCCCAATTAAACTCTAGAGAGAGCCTAGGGAGTTTTATATCATCCTTTGTGAATATCCTTCTCTAAAATTTTCCCATGTAAAAATAACTGTAACAATTTCAGGCTGTTTCCCATAAGCTTCACAACAATTACAAGCGCTATTTGTTTTTCTTTTTGTAAATTTCATGTTGTTCAGAAACACAGTAACAGAAAAAGAGCAGTTGATTACTAACAGACGTTGCAGAGCCAAATAAATAAATAGTTTTATAATGGATTGGAACATACACAGTTAGAGCAAACCAAGATCAAGACCAGTAAAAAGGAATAAATAGATATTAAAACTATCAGCAGCCATAGGTAGAAAGTAGTTGTTTTACAACTTTTTGTTAAAACACAGTGGTCAAATTGGTCTGTATGTTTTCATGGTGGTAAAGGAAACAAAAACTTTCTTCACATTGATATATACAGCTTATAACACCTACACATGGAAAGCTCCTGTCTTTGAAAGTTCCCTAGACTCTACCTGTATTAATGGATTCATTAAGCTGAGAGCAATATTTGGCCTAAGATCTTAAAAAGCTCCATGAAATATATCTGCATTCAGTTACATTTGTGATGGTCATCGCCAGGGAATAAAAACAGAGAAATCACTGTGTTTCAAGCTGGATTTCAGGATGTGAAATGCCTTAGGAGTCTGTGACTTGCTGAGAATAACTGAAAGGAATAACAGCATTGTTAAATAGATTTATTGTGCATTAAAATTGTTATGTCACTACTGAAAATCAACCTGTGATTTTAATAGTCTACTAAATTCCAGCAAATATTAAACACATTAATTCATACCTATGCTTTATGAGCCATCAATGATACCTAAGAAGGTTCCCAAGTTTTAAGAAAAAAGGTTTGGAAAGCTGTTTCCAAAATCAGCCCCATTTCTGCTGTAAGATTTTCACTTTTATATTTTCCATGCACACACAAACACACGCACACACACACTTAAAATCACTGTAAAATGACAGCAGAATGTGAATTGTCCAACTGCATAAATTGACAGCCGATGCCAGAAAAATAGTCTTAGGTTATTATAGAAAGTCAGTAGATGCTTTGGATAACAAACAAACCTACCTTTAAACATATGTCTGGAAAGCGCTGGACCTGCCAGGTGGGGCATGCAACAGACCAGACTGGCAAACAGAAGCTGTTTGCCAAACAAGTAGGCAGTTATAAAAATGATATGGATGCAAATAACAATTCTCATTGCTTTCACACATCTGTTGGTAATAAGCCAGAAGTCCAGGCAAAATCATAACATCTTCACTGCATCACAAGAAAAGAGACCTCCTATGTCTTGGACACGAATGGCATAACCATTCTCTCTCAACAACTATATTTCCACACACTTTATGATCAGAAATAATATTATTTTATGGTCAACTCTACACATTTCCAATAAAAATGTCAATAATATGTAGCCCTTCACAAAAATATAAAACCAAACAACAGAGGTTCATGTCTGTACTTGTTTAGTAATGATTTTGATATATATCACTAAGTCTTCTAAGAAATATCAAAAAACCACTGATCATTATCTGTGAATTTCTGGATAGGTGTAACTTAAGCTACCACACACATCAAATACTCTCAGTATTTAAAATTTTATTTTTGATCTTGTAACACATAGAGCTGGATACTACTTGATAAGCCCATAAAGTCATAAGCATCACCTAAGAAAACCATGTGCAGCAGGAAACTTTTTGTTATCCAGTGTCACTGCTGAATACTCCACTCATGAAGCTGAAATGTTTCTTTTCCCTTCTGCCTTGTACACAATGGAAAGTACTGTATGAGACTTCTTATTGAGACTTCTCCCACCACATGTAAGACAGCAAATTTTTCTGAATGGCCAAGAGAATTCTGAACACTGCTATCTCTTCTACTCAGCCCGTAATCTCCTCAGGGAAGAGGCTGTATGTTGTCAGTGAACGAAAAGCACCAAACATGCTAACCTTACTAAGTAACAAATGATGGCACTTCTCCTTGCTTGTCACTTTGCATAGTGATATCTTGTTCACTGCTCCTTTCCTGGGTTGGAGGAAGAAAGATGGTGTAACTGGGAAAGTGAACCAGGACTGTCTAGAACGTGGTTTATAGTCCAACAACAATAAAGTCAATGGGACTACTGTAATGTACTTCAGAGGGACACAAACTGAACACTACGAGAGAGAAAAGACATGTCATGCTGGTTACGCCATTCTTTTCCCAGCTCCCATAGAAAATGTCAGATTTTTTTTCCTTCTATATTTCAAAAAGAACACAGATGCTGTAAGTCTAGTGTATCTGTGTATTGTGAAGATTTAAAAAGCAAAGAGACACAATGGGCCTCAGGCGGTTCACAGATCAAAACAGATATCTGGAGATGCAATGCGCTCAAAGTATGGATTGCTACAGCTCAGGCACAGCTATATCCAGCCCTGCTGCCACCTCCTCTCAACCTTTATGTTTGCATATAGACACATGACTAGTGTTACACTTTAAATATCCCATATTATAATCCTACCATGAAATTCCTCTCATCTCAATAGCCACAACAAAGGAAGGAAGCTGCTGAGCAGTACCCAGACTAGTATTTGGAATGAATGCAAAAAATGGCATTTGTTCTATTTTCTAACTTCAGATGGTAAGTAAAGTCCGCTGTGCCATCTGCTGAACAATTTGCCTCCACGCTGTCTCGTCTGCCACTTGTTTAACATGGAATGTTATACGTCACTCTGACAGGAGCACAGCATTAACAGGCCCTGACAGGGGATGTCTCTCAAAGGGATGACAGCCGATGTTGACTCTGCCTCTGAAATGCTGCCAGTTTCATTTCTGTTCTCCAGACTCATTTCTCAAGATTATTAACGATATTTTGAGACTAAATTTGTAGCACACTGAGTTTAGCTCCTGACGGTTACTCCCAGTCCTTTCCAGAAGGGAAGCCTGTGGGTGTTAGGACAATATAATTTTATTCTTTTAGCTCACATCTTTTTTCCTCTATGTTTTTATCACACACACTCTGTCATCCTCCCTGCCTTTTATGTGATCTTTTTTTTTTTTTTCACTTAGCACTGCCTCCCATAAGGAAACCTCAAGCTCCAGCAATCACCTCTGTCCCCCTACCCTTGGTGTGGGGAATGAACAGGAATTGCTGTGGCAGGGCATGGAGTTTTGGGGCGCTGAGTGGCTGCTCAAAGTTATGCATGCTGTTAACCCAGAATGCTAAACGAGAGGCTGCAGCTGTGACATATGGTGCTGTGGGCCCTTTATATACTTTAAGCAGAAGACTACCTATTACCACAAGCTGTTTGCTGGAACAACTGCCGTGATTGCTAGTTTTATCTCACTCTCATACACTCTTACAAGCCCAGGTAGGGTCTTGCATTAGAGAGAATTTGACAGTTCTTCATCTGTAGGACCAGGAGCTGATAAAACCGTCCAGTAATTACTGATTACTTTGCAAGTCCATCAGCATGTGAGATATTTGAACCTTTCTCTCTCTTGAGAATCAGCAATCTGTGGTCATGGATCACTTCATGGAAGAAACTTCATTAAAAGAAAAAACAGCTATACAGAGGTTATTGAAACAAAAGTAGCCTTAGAGCTGGTGAGGCTTATGAGCTCCAGCACAGCCATGTATTCACATGTCTTTATGGCTTCCAGGCCAGAGCTGGCTTCTATTCAGACAGCTCAGTGTGCAGGCAGATCAAACGCACAACTGTCTGCACCCGGCTGTGCAGACAAAGCCTTTTTGCTTTCTCTGACTCATCCTGCTTGGACTGGTTTTCATGTAACCCAGTGAAAACACACTAAAACCATTAAAAGTAGTTCTGCACGCTGTCCTAAGGCCCCAAAAGCTAAGTGCTGCTGGTAAGCAGGGCCTCCATCTCTTTTCTTGTCACATGTACTCTGCTAAGTTAGCAGAAGATAAGCTGAGCGAGCATACAAAACCAAAAAATAGTATTTTTTGTGACTGATAGAGATTCTACATTAGTCATACTGATGACCGTCTTGTATTTCTGAATTCCACATACAAATGGAACCAATCTCAGATTTTAACCTGCTGTATACACAGGCCATCAGGGTTCATGTTTGGTCTGGGAGCAGCAGTCAGAACCGAACATATCACCAAGCAGATCCATAATTTAGACATGCTCCTTAACGAAAGCAGTGCAATTGTGCCAGTTCCTAAACAGCAGGGAAGGTCAGTGAACTTTGTTCCATCAAAAAGGCTTGGTGCCACATGACACAATCATGTCACATTTGAACAGCAACATAATGCTCCTTTCTTCCCTTGATGTGGAATCACCATTCCTTATGGAAATGTTTACTAACAGTAAGCATGCACCAACTTCTCTGAACTACAGACCAGCAAAACCTTACCAAAATTCTGCTTGACTTTCTACATAATCTTTTCAGTGGACAGAGTCAACATCCTGGTCAAAGCAGACAGTATTTGCAGGCTTTCAGGTGTCTATGGTTAACATTTGAAATGTTTACAAAAACATCTTGATAACATAGCACACAGCTTTGCTTTTCTGGCACAACAGAGCACTTGAAGGGAAGGATAGATCTTGCTCAGCTGATAAGTAACATTTTTTCCATAGGCTCATTTGAAGTTCTTTAACAGACTTCCTTATAAACTAAGGTCTAGAGCCCTCACTCCCTTCCACTCCAAATACAAAATGCTTTTTCACGTCTTTCTGTGTTAAAGACATCCAGCATAAACACACAACAGGATATCTTTGTTAATAAAAAAACTATTAGAGCTATAACTGTAAAGCAGACTTTAACTATAAATTTAAGCCATTCACATACATTACTATACTCTTCTCCCCTGGGAAGAAAATTTAAAAATAAGAACTACAGGTCAGCTTTTCAGCCTGCAGTTTATGATCTACTGGAACATACTCAGATGCTATTGTGAACAAAGTCATATAAAAATTCACAGATAACAGAGTAGAATTGCCAATCCACAAAGCCAGACGTAATAAACGTAATATTAAGTAGCAAGGGTGCATGCTCCCCCTGGATCTATACTTTTGCACCTCCCAGGAAGCTGTGGAAAATAAGGAGATCCCCATTTGTTATGATTTTAAATAGCTTGGGATCCGTTAAGATGAAAGATAACTGCATTACTGGGTGGCCAGTTCCCAGTTCACTGCTTTTGACATTCTCTTCCTTGATGTCAGCTTCAAAATACTGTTTCATTTATTGGAAGATTTTTGTTGTAGTCCTTTACACTGACCTCCTGACCTCCCTTGATCTCCTGGAATCCCGCACTACAATAGGAAGTGGGTAGCACTGAGTGAGCAAATACCACACAGCACTTCGAACACAGCACTATCAATCAGTAAACTTCACAGGGACTCTCTCTTTCCAAGAGGAAATACAGCAGAGGGTCTCCTCTGTTGTGGTTTCTGAAAACTCTGTGGCTCTTTAGTGCAAGAATAGGGTGTTAACCTCACTATCCTTTAAAATTTCTAACCAGATAATTGCATCTTCCTGACCTACATTCCTCTGGCAGTTGCAATTGGTTTTATCAGTGTTTCTCACTGGCTGCTTTTGAGAGTTGCTCTGAAGTGTTAAACACTGATTTGTTTTGCTTCAAAGGCATTCCTGTCACGGGGAAATTACTGCTCTATGACCCTTCTGTATGCTACAGGAGTGATGGGACATTAAAATATTCTGATAGCCTCAGGAAAAGGTATTAAGGAATATACTAGTATTAATAAAATAGTGAGTGGTGTTTTAAATCTCTCTTTACATCAGAGCTTCTAACATGACATTGAAATCTATGGAAGACACGCTGTATGAGAGGACTGCCATAATTTCCCAGCTTGTCATACAAAGAATGGAAGTCTCAGAAATATCAAACACAGAACAATTTAACACACTGGAATTTTCCTTCACTGCAGGAAATCAGGTCCAAAATACCTGATGTCATATACTCCCAAATTGAGCACCCAGATTGAAAGTATCAAAAAAAAAAAAAAAAAAAAAAAAAAAAAATTTGCTTGCACAGCTGAGCCTCTTTACATTAGAAAAACAGTTCTGTGAGCTGCAGAACTAATGAGGCCTGGTTTCCTATGGATTGTCTCCAGTGGTCAGATTCCCTGATACCTAAAAAGTTGCAGGCTCCTATTTTCCCACGTTGTTCTCGCTCACCAGTATGGATTTGCTTTCAACACGTCCTGAAAGGACTGGGAGAGGGCTGGGATGGGTGGAAAGAACAATAAGAGAGTCCTCTTCCTGCATTCAGCTACCTATTTTCAGGATAATGACAGGACAGTTAAATAAATCAAAACTTGGTAGGAGTGAGACAGACAGACATCATATAAGCCTCATTTCACTAAAAGAGAAGGCAATAGTCACCCACATCTTCATGTTTTCAGTGATTTTTTTCCAAAACCAGCTAGCTTCTGCTGTTCTTCCTTAACTGCTGTTCTCTCTTAGACTGCTATTCATCTTATTGATCACTACAGAATGTGACTGAGGTGTGTGCAAGAAAAAATGCACTTGAATCTTTAAATATGCTTCACTATGCAAAACTGTTCTTGAGACAATAAAAAATTTGTTAAACTGTAATGCATGACCGTTGACAAAGTTATTTCGCTACCCAGCTTCAGGTAATCCGGTTTGTTCTCTGTAATTTGTGGTCTGTTTGTTTTAACTCATTTATATATTTGTATATCAGGTACTTTTTTCCTTTTTCTCTTTCCCCCACTTTATAGGTCTGTCAGCATTTGATAGTCTTTGATTAGAGCAAGTTGACTTGTTCTGGGGAGCTGCAATTCTTTCAACTTTGCCTACCACTTTCAAAACAAGGTAACAATAATAAAAGATGTAATCAAACTGCTAAATATGGAAATTCAAAGACAAATTAACCACACAGATAAAATGAAAACTACTCCATGAAAATAATGATTTAAACTCTGCTGGTAGAAGTAGTCGTACATTTTCAAATGTTTGAAATCAATTAACTTAATGAAATGGAACAACATAATGATTAGAAATTTTGGTACTGTAAAGTAATATGAAGAACATAA
>VXAV01010158.1:518494-542671 GCA_013399715.1 Alectura lathami | reverse complement strand
TTTTTTTTTTTTTTTTTTTTTTTTTTTTGGTGAGAGAGAGAGATCAAATGCAAGGCTAACATTCTTGAAAGTAAACCTATATTTCCACAGATTCCTTGGGACTAAAAAATTATCTTTCATAATACTGCATAAACAGAAAATGCTAAAATTATCCCAGGATAAATCAATTAAGAACAATTAAAGAATAATAAAAATAAACAATAAATATTGATATTAAATAATAATAAGAGAGAATCAGCTTGCTACTGCCTATTTCCCCAGAAACATTAACTTTACACTTCATAATAAAGTGGAATACAAGCTTAATGCAAAGCCTTCAAATAGAAAACATGTAATTATAGCTTTTTTGTACACAACACATATTTGTTAAAAGACAAAATTAAGTGCCATCTGCATGAAAGCATCTTTCTGTCTAGAACCATCTGTATGGTTCTAGATTAACCTCCCACCTGCTGCTTTCTGACCTGCCTGGCTCCCTATGCACTGCAGATAACATCATTCTTTCAGTACCATGGCAGCCAGACCTCTGCAAAACTCAAGCCAAGGCCATCTTCTTGCAGGGAGCACAGCAGACTTTTGATGAGAGAGTACAAGGGAACCATGGCTGTGCTAGCACTGCGGTGTTATGGATGCCCCGCACCCATACTTTCAGACTAAGAGTATGAATTCTTCTGTGTTCCTTCTCTTAGGACCTCAAAAGATTATGCTGTAAAGACAAAAAATCTCTCTGTATAGGAGACAATGCAGGGTTAACGTGCTTTGCAACATCCTTGTATGTGTAATTATCTGCTACTAAAATTTCTGGATGGTAAAACTGTAACATAGAAAAGCCCAGAACAGAGTTTGGTATTGATTAGTGAAGAACACAAATCAGAAAAGAAGACAGAGTTGCATTTTAAAAAGCAAAAGCTCTGTTGTATATACTTTCAGTCAGAATTTAAATTTATGTTGTCCATAATTTCTTTGAACTGGGAACATAAACAGGTTGCCTTAAAAAAAGATGGCGGTCTGCATCCCCATGTACTGCAATACCATAATAGGTCCGTGGCCTTCATAACACAGCTGTGCAGCCCTCTTGTGCAAATTAAGGCTGCAGATGCGCTCACCATAAATGCACAGCATATATAATTTCCTTCGTTTTTTCCCTTAGGTACCAGTTCATACAGTAAGATAATCTAGGAGCATAGTTTATTATACTATACTGATTTGTAACATACACTGCAAGAGATTCAGTCTTGGTGATAAATATGCAGAGCGTGCACATCTTCTCTGAAACAGCTGAAGCATGTGAGCTTAATGAGCATCATGCTCTGCATAGACTAAGCATATTCTATTTTTTTTTCCTTTCACAGAATAATCTCCTTGAAGACTTCAAGGACTGCATTGTATTTTAAGAGCCTATTTGATGGATGGGAGTCAATCCACATTTGCTTTGGTTGAGCAGATTCTTACTGGCCTCAATTAGCCAAAGCAAAGCCTTTGATCTGATTTAATTAGACCAGTAATCTACTTTTGAAGGAAAATACTTAAAGCGGAAAACAGATATAAATGAAGGGCAAAACAAAATCAGTTGCACCATGGAACAGCATGGACTCAGCACAGCTGCTTTCTGTTACACAAAGACTTCAGTGAGTGAAACAAATTGACAGAAATGGCAGCACTGAGCTCACCTGAGACAGGTTCATTTTCATTTTCCAACAGATGTGCAACCAGCAGTAAACTGTAAGGGTACAAGCTGACTAAAAATTCATAACTCGATAAGTGATTACACTTGTTTCTCACCTTTTATTTTATCTTACTTTTTTATTTTATTATATTATACCATAGACATTATGCCAGAACAAGTTTCGTCAAAACGTTCTCAATAGAAGCACTTTCCATTAGGATCATGTCCAGCTGGGATCCCTCTAGTCCAGTTTCAGTGTTGGGCTATATTTTTAGTCCACAAATGTTATGATAATGCCTATTTTCATACAAAATCCTTTATGTTTAAAATACAAAAACATTTCAGGTTTAGACTTTTGGCCCTTTCAGTGTAAGAAAATTCAAGCATTTCACAAACAATTATAGATCAATGGTCCAAAGAGAGAAAACTAATAAAACCCGAGGACTTGAAAAAAAAAACAAACTAGTCTCAAACACTGCATCCACAACCTCCTCAGCAATTCACTGTTGTAACCTTCATACCTAGCTTGAATCCCTCAAACAAATCAAAGTGAAAAAAAATGGGAGAGAGGGCAATCAGCCCAGAGACTTGCACTCAGCTTTGGGCAGCAGACACAAACTACAGCAGTCTGCAGAGTCTTAGATGGGGTTAGGATTAAAGCAGCAGGATGGGGCTTGAAGGAGGAAAAGGAAGAAAAACTTTTACACTTCTGACCACTGGAGTCAACTCCATTCTTATTCTAGAACATGCAATAAAACACTTATATCAAAGAAAAAAAATCCTTTTTTTTTCTAACCAAGTTAATCTAACAACAACAACCAAAAAAACAGTTTATGATGTACATTTAGCAAGCAATCACCAGCAAAGCTTCATGATATGCATAATAAGCATGCTGATGACTGGAGCTCAGACAAGTGCAGGTACCATGCTCTGCGTAAGTTACGATGTGAGATATGCATTTCACAGCTCAATCATCTTTGGCTCTTAAAAAGTAAGTCTTGCACAGTATGAACTGTAAAACTATACCAACAAAAGTGTTTTTTGGAGTCCTAAACAATATTTAAAAGTAATTCAATAAAAAAGCATTTAATGGGAGCGAGGGGCAAATAGGATAGGAGCCTGAACAATATTAACAGGTTTGTACAAACAGCCACATCCACCCAAAAGCATAATCAAATAAAGTGATAGTTATGTTATAATCATCAACAGAGAAAGTCTCTCTACATGCTAAGCCTTTATACTTCTGATGCAAACCTCTGGACCAGATGTAAAATCTGGCTCCCCTTTCCTGTTCTGTACCTGGCTTTCACCAGCATATGATTTGTTTTCTGTCCACGTGCAATGTAGCAGATTAGCGAGGAGAAATCTAAACTGCGTCATTAACCATATTCACTCCTGCAACGTTAGGTTCTTTTGTAGACTGCATTTCTCTCGTAAAAAATGGTTTGCAAGACATTGCATTAAATGCACTTGAAAACACAGTCAGATCTTAGATGGCAAGGGCAGATGAAGTATGATCAAGACATCTGTCTTTACAGCATTATCTTGCCAGTCTAAACCTGAACACCACCACCCCAACATCTTTCTTCTTACTGTTTGATATTAAAATAAAGCCCCCACACTCTACCTCACACCATTTCACTGGCAGGAGAATGAATTACTGTAGCAGGTGGGCCAGTGCGGTTTTAAAAGCAATGTAATACAATCAACTGTACAGTATCAGATTTCAAGAACGCAAAAGACATCTAGAGCAAGGACTGATCCTTAAGCAATCCTAATATTGGCATTAAAGTGTTCAAGATCCCACAGGGACCATTTTATCTTTTGACCCCAGGTTTTAATTGAAACTTTAAACAAAATATATTACCTCTTTAATGCAGCTGAGCTGGACTGTGGCCTTTGTAGTGCATGTTGTCATGCCAAGCAAATTAATCTGTGTAACCTTAGTACGTACTTTTTAATTTACATCAAAGAAATACGACATGGAGAAAATAAATATCAAGCCAACTCTACACAGCCTGTTGAATAATTATTTTGTTTCTAGTTTTAGAGTTTTAATTTTTAGCTGTTTGGAGTTCTTTAAAAAAAAAAAAAAAAAAAAAAAAAAGGTTTTACTTCTTGGTACAAAGCCAGACAAACATATGGTTTCCTTAGCTGAATTGCTGCACACCTGGCAAAATAAATCACAGCAACAGGAGGCCAAAATCTACCCTGCAACTTTTCATATGCACAAACTTAGAATATTTGATGCTGGTCTTCTGGCCCTGCCTGTTGTACAATGATTAAAATGCAAAGTCAAACGGATGGCTTCCTTCTCAAAGCTCAATATTTCCTTTCTGTTTAAAAGGTAGGTTACTTTGGGTTTTAAAGAATGAGAATCAGCTGGGCAGACTGGCACACTGGAGGAATGAGTCTCTGGGCCTGGGAGAGCAAAAGGCCAATAGAAGCAAGTGCAGGAATAGAACTGAAAGACAAACAGGGAAAGCAGGTGGTGTAAAGGCTTAACACCATCAGAGTGCTAATGCTGCTGCACTTGAAGTGCTGGAGCTCATGCCCTAATTCATTCAAACAGTTAGTCTCCTGTTTATTCTCCTTCCAGTATTTCATCTACACCATATAGGGAAAAAAACCCTCCACAAAATCTTCAATGAAATGATCAAATAGTGATTAGAAATTAGAGGAAGTACTGTTTTCTTAGATCGCATGCCAGTATCTAACACTGAGCGAAGCAGAGCCATTGCCAGAGACTTGGAAGACATCAATCACAATCACAACTGCAGTAGATAATCCTCAAATTGTGACTACTCTTGGATTCCATGATGAGTCATGAAGACCCTCTCCACATGTCTTGTGGAGAAGGCAAGGACCCTTCCTTCCTGTGCAGGTAGGGAGCATGCCGCAGGTTCTCCCCCTTCCTTCCCTGCACATGGTGAGTGGATGCAGCTCAGAGGCAGCTTCACTCAGCACCGGCATATGAGACAGGACTGGCCTCTTTCAGTGCCTCTAGTCTCCTGCTTAAGGGCAAGCAGTAGGCAGACAAGTTTATGTAATGCTGTAGATCAAAGGGAGTGTTATGGTGAGCCTGTTTATAACTGTGTCTTGAACATCAAAACAGAAATAAACAATCCAGTCAGCCCTCTGGTGCTCAGCAGCACAGTATGAGCACAGTACAAACTGCAGAGTGGATGTACTCCTGATAACTGATGCATTCTCCTGTCACAAAGAGGTGACAGAATGTTTAGGATGTATCATGCCCAACTCAAGCTAGCAAGTCTAAGCCAGTCATCTCAGCTCCTTTTACAGTAGAAGTATGCTTGCAGAGGATTATTCATACAATCTAAAATAGATGTCTAAGACAGGTGGGCTGTATTACTCCCCAGAGGTAACTTTTCTTTGCACATGATAAAGTGAGCACAACTACCCAGCTCTGACTTGCCATCTGACCTTCACACTGTCACAGACAGGAGAGGACAATCTGATCCAGTGCACCTAACTGCAGTATGTGAGCTCATGTGGACACATTCAGGACAGCTTTAACCCAATCTGCTGTTACTAAAGCTGCACTGAGTTCAACTGAAGTCACCACCTGGCTCTTCACCTAGCCTTTGCAGTACAGCCAGTAAGCCACACCTCAGCAACGAGTGTGAAGCAAGTTCTGGCTTCCCTGCAAAAGCTACAACCACAACAGCAATCAAAACAAATATACATAATGTCCAGCATAAGTTGTCCTTTACAGAGCCCCATGATAGCCTGTTGCTGTCTGCAAACGCCTGAAAGGGGCTAAGATAAGATCAGCTGGCCCTGACTTGCTATGCCACCAGGACATTCGCGGCTGACAGCAGCTGCCTACAGGAGGCAGAACCCAGCATGCTCTCAGCAGTGCAGGTGGCAGCATCCAGCCCAGGCAAAGGCTGGACTCTGTGCTCACTGCTGCTGTGTGAGTTAATACACGCTGATTCTAGGAGCAGAGTGAACTCGACTTTGTGGATTGAGGAAAGGATAAATGAAGCTGAGAAAGGCCTTGTGAACCAAAAATAGTAACCAATGGCAGAAAAAGTAAAAGTAAAATAGTAAGGAAACTTTTAGGTCATCATGATTCTAAAGGGAGCATCTATTCAAGGGAAAGAAAAAAGGTGACACAGGCCTGTTTTGTAATGAAACAAGCATCATGTGGAAACAGCATTGTTTTCTATTTTGTAATTTCTGTACTTCCGAGAGCACTTTTGTCAGAATTATGAAATATGTATTTGCAATAAGAAGGGCAATCAAACTTCTGAGAGTTTGCTGGTGCACTGCAGTACATCAAAAGCTACTACAGGACAACAATAGTTAGCAGATGTTTAATTCCCACAGAGTTGTGACTGTTTATAACCCCATCAGATCTATCAGCAAATGCTGATAAATACAAGTGATAAAACAATAGTTCAGCGGAGACTCTCTAAGAACAAAAGTATGTGCAAATTTTAGCCACTTGCATTAATCTGGTAAATCTCAGCAATTAGGTAGCAGTAACTCTGTATTTAAGAACTGTGTTTATACTATTAGAGACATTAAATACTTTGTCACTCTGAAAAGTATTTAATATAGCATTCACAGAGATTTGCAAATACACAGCATTCATTAATACCAGAGATTTGGAATGTTTTTCCTATGCCCAAAAAACTTGAAGGAAGCTAATAAAAGATAAATAAGTAGAGAAGAGAGAGTGGTGCATCCTTTTGACAGCTGTGTCAACCAACACATTCTCTTGCTAATTGTTTCTACATATATTTCTAATTGCTGTACTTCAAACTACTTCAAAGTCTTAAGACCTTTTCTTTCTCAGATAAAAGCTTGCAGAATCTACCCAGCCAGAAACTATATTATAATGGTGGTGACTTTCCACTCCATTTTCTATGAAGAAAATTCAAACACTTCTCAGTTTCAAGAATAAATAAGCAAGAGATGAGAAAAATCTGAATTACACAAGAGATCTCCAAGTTACTGGATGAGAGACTCTAGAGGCAAAGAAAAACACAAATCCATGCATTCTAAATGTAAAAGTGCTGGATGGACCCTCTTAGACACCCAACAATTGATAGTCTAATCATTTATTCTGCCTGATCCAGCGTTTTATTTGTTGGCATGGAAGTACCTGGTTTGGCTCGTATCTACTGAAGGCAATAAAATAATTGTTTTTAATAGCTAATTCATTTGAGCCCCAGTTACCTGGCTAAGCTCTTTTGTTTCACCCTGCCTGACTCCACAAGTGCCTTTCTGAAGCAGTAGCAGTACACTTACCCATCATGTTGTATAAGCTCTGTGGTGCAAACTGCCTTGGCATTTTCTGTATTGCTTCTTTGTAAACCGTAAGGGCATCCTGAAGAGAGAGACACATCATTAGTGGGACAAATCATTAATAAAGCACCATTTCAATTCTTACATATAAATCAAAACCAAACTATCCTTCCAAAATGAAGAGGTGCAGAGATAGAAAGCACATCTTCATCATAAATATCACAGAAAGCTCACATTTCTCATATACAAAAGTTTTACAAATTCAGTGAAGCTTATTGGCAAGAGATCAAACTAGTTCCAATAATACAACTCCTTTCACACATTAAATTAAAAGGAAAATATCTTTAAATTCCTTGAAGACTCATGAGTTTATAAACATACATAAAATTCTATAGGCTGGTATACAACATGGAGTATCAAAATGCAGACAAGGATTTTCAGAGGACTAAGGTACAGGAGGTCACCTAAAGACAAACAAATCATTATCTACCACCAAGCAACAACAAAACATAACCCTCAAAAGTGAAATTTTGCTCCACAGAAAGAATGACATGGACTATAGCTAGGAATGCCAAAATTGCGTTCCCTTCACAAATATGCTGTTCTTTGAATTACTTGATCATGTATTTTTGATTCATTCAGAATTTAGGATGCTTACTGGTCAGTCTGTTGGCTCTGCATCACTTTCCACGTCATTCCATCAAATAGCTGCAGCTTCTGATAGCTGAAATATGCTTGAAAAATTCAAAGCGTATGGCCAAGTGTGGGTCAGATGGCCACAGCCACCAGGCAGAAACCTGATGTTTAAATTCTTAAAACCCCTTGCACTTCCCAGGCATTGCTCTCCACCTCCACACTCTATTGGCCATGCATGCGATATGCTGCTTTTCTTTTATGTTTATGGATGTAATAGCTGTCTGTGACTGTGTTTTAACCAGTTAGTAACTGCCATCTGACAGAGCTGGATTCAGCTGTCAGACGACAGAGAATCCACAGGGCTTGTGAATGTCTAACCTTAAACAGCTGAGCTAACTGTCACAGTTAGAAAGAGTTACATGGATCAAAACCATGTGTAACTCCTGTTCTGAAGCATGCCTGGCAATGCAAAAAGAGAATGACTTCCTTTGGAATACTGCAAGAGGTGAAATCTCAAGCAAATGACCAGTTTTAATAATTTCATTAAGGAGAACAGAGAGGAATCACAGCTGTCACATGCACATGTAAATGAGATGGGGTTGGTTGGTGCCGTGTACAACTACATTTAAAAAATTCAACCTACTGTAGCACTTAGACCAAATTATTTCAAAATAGCACTGGGATGTTATTTACATACTGTAAAATTTCGTATCATTAAGTTTTGAATTGTTCCAACTACGTTTCATTTTTGGAGACTCAGTAGGAAATATAATTACGTTTTAGTAACTTAAGATGGACACTCTGTTTTGAAGCAAAAAGCCAGTACACATTAGGTCAGCTCATCTGTTGCAGGATATATCCCTTTCACAGTCACAGGAAAAAAGCCAAAAAGAACAAATTAATGCATTATCAGATGTGATCATTGCTAACACGGATTGTGACACCTGAACATCACTCCACGAATTAACATCTTCTCACTAGTGGCTGCAGAGAATAAGTATTCTCTGCAGAAAATACTAATCATGATTTGGTGAAATTCAGTCAATTCATGCCTGTGTTGTATTTTGAAACTCTGAATGGAAGCAATGGGCATTATTTGTGTACTATTTTATTATGATATTGTAGACAACTCTGGAGTGTTACCTCATAGTGTCCTTGTTCATGAAAAAGTTTTCCTAAGTTATAAAGACAGCTAGTAACAGAGCTTTTATGAGCATGAGGATCTTTCAGATTTTCATCAGGGATCTCTGAACACTTCAGGAAAGTCCTCCTGGCTTCCTCTGTCTTCCCTTGGTTCATCAGGATGATACCGGTATTTAAATATGCAGCTGTGAAGATGTAAAGAAATGTTACATTTTTTACAGAGTTCCATTATGATTTTCTGATCTTCAAGTTACTTTAAAGTAATATCAGAAAGAGATCCCATGCTTATCTAATTTGGCTTTTGTATAATTTAGATCAACCGCTGGAACAAAGAGGAACAGGTAAGAGGTAAACGTTCAGAAACAAGGAAAGGAGAACAGTGGCTATAAAGACTGAGGAAAAGAAAAGGGAATGCTGGTTAAGCAGTGTGCTCCATGCCGTTCCTCTTATTAGGACTGTATCAAGCATGTGGTGTCACTGCTTGAAATGTTATTTGCTATTTTCTTATAAAAATATATACACGTTTATACATATGNTTGGCAACATCTTATGAATTATTTCCCTTTTCCCCCAGGCAAGAAAAGAAAAATGAAAAGACTTCAAAAATGTTTCTATTATTCACCCACGCCACGTACTATAAAAGTCAGAGACTGGCTCTAGGAAAGAGAAAACAGGAGCCCATAAATTTGGGCCGCAGCATCTACTGTAACTACCCCAGATCAAAACCACTTTATGTTCTACTAGTGCTGCCCACTGTTAAACCCCTGTCTGCATCTTCCCTTCACCACAGTAAATGTAGCTGTTGACTACTAAACACTTGTTTTCAGCTGAAAAGTGTGCAATTTCTCCTTTTGCTTTCAGAATGAAAAAAATTCTGGAGGAAAAANAAAAAAAAAAAAAGTTTGGGAAAAAAAAAAAAAAAAAAAAAAGTGTTATTAAAGACCAGGAAGATTTCCTTTAAAAATACTAGCCAGTATTATGCAAGCTGGTACAGCTGAAATACTTACAAGCTAATGTGGGTCTGCTACCAATTGCCAGTTTATAGTAATGCAACGCCTCTGAAAACCTGCTGTTTTCCTGAAGTAGTAATCCTCTGCATATGGACAAAAGAGAAAAAGAGAGAGAGAGAGGAAGGTTACTCAAAGTGTAAACTCAAAATATATTATTTTATGTCTCATCACATCAAATTAAAAATATTAAAAACAAAGCTATTGTAACAAATATGGTGACAGGGATATAATAAACCTGCATGTTACTAACAATTCAGTGGGAAAATGGTTTGGTCTGAAAACAAGATTAATTCATAGTCACTAGGTACATTCATATGACTTTATCACAGGTGTTAAATGCAGCAGTTTCAGCTTCCGTGGAAACACGGAAATTCATTTATTCGTTTGAGAAAACGATAGACTGAGATTTTCTAAAGCCATTGGAGTATGGTGGAGCTATTTGTAACTTTTAAGTTACTCATGTTCAGCTTCTTTTCTCTCCTTGACTTGAATTAAACAGATCTTTTTCAAATGCACAATAAAGTTAACCACCTAACACTTCTCATATATTACCTTAACCAGTCCTTGCTGAGCGATTTCACTAGATGTAAGGCTAAGCATCTACAGCCTTTTTTTTTCCCGTCTTCATCTACTCCACAAAAATTTAATATCTGAAGAGGTGTCACAAATGGTTCCTAATTCTTCCAGTTCTGTTAGTTTTTATAATTCATGAGCTTTAATTAAAGCTTTTATGACAAGCATCCTTATGAATTACAAATTACAGCAGCCATACAGAAATTACTATGAAATAAGTGGTGTGGACGTCACTGACATGAATTCACAATTATATGCTTAAATGAGTGCTGAAAGCATTACGATGTTCCCGAAGTTTTAAGACTAGAAGAAGCATACATGAATGCCTTAAAATCACAAAGATAAGAAAATCCCTAATACTTATTTTAGAATGCGGACTCAGACCTTATCCAGTGGTAGATGACCCTGTTTATACACCTCAAAGTACCCAAGAAAAACTAAATGCAACCACTTCTTTTAGGAGGTGGAGGGAGTGGAGGGTTATCTACTCCATTTTTAGTTTCCCTGATCTACAGCCTTTTTCCCTCCTTCCTCTATGCTTTCGTCTGACAATAACTTTTCAGACTGCAAAGAGGTTGGAGTTTTACCATCACCCATTTCTAATCAGAAAAACTTTTTCCCTCCAAAGTCTCGGGAAAACTTTTTGAATCAAACCAGTAGACTTCAGAAGAAGAAACAAGTGTTGTTTGCTTCCAGTTATTGGGTTAGAATTTAACAGAATGGAAGAATATATCCTCTTTTTTGTATACTCTCTCCATCAGTACCATATGGTACATATTGGTGGCGGTGTCTCCTTCCTTGGAGATGTTCAAGAAAAGTGTAGATGTGGCACTTAGGGACAAGGTTTAGTGGGCATAGTGGTGTTGGGCTGACGGTTGGACTAGATGATCCTAGCGGTATTTTCCAACCTTTGTGATGCTATGATTCTACATGTCCTCTTGTCTGAAACAGTATCTGTCCACAGGCCCCAGATCAGGCAGCAAAGGCCTTAGAATATTAACAGGGCTTACTTTCTGTCTGTACTTGCAGTAATTAGAACAACGAGGGAATGCACAACCTTCAGGGCACATTTTGGCATGGCACCAAGGTTTTTAACTATCAGCACTGTACAAAGGGTCTTCAGGACAGTAACAACACTTTCTAAATTTTCTAGAACTTGAATTTTGTTTTCACCAAAAATTTTTATAGCTGCAATTATTATAAGGAAAATTATTTTTAATTATAATTTGTTCTAATTTTCTATTTATAGCAACAGAATCAACATATAAACTAATGAGTTGCATGGTCTGGCACTTGAGTGGGACAAATTGTTGAAAAGAAAATTCAGTTCTTGGATGAGTACTTTTGCATATTAGAAGTAATAGAGCAATTGGTCAACTAGAACACAACAAATTCCCTTGGTAAGCATATGACATTTGTACTTCTTGGATTAAAAGCACTTTTATTTATCATTATTACCAAATTTATCTTCTCTGTTCACTGCATGCTCTAGCACTTGCACTATTAATTAATTACTCGAAACTTTAAGCAGCTTTTTTTCCCTACTTCTCTTGCCAAAGACTGTTTTTAAAAAGCAGTTCTCCCACTAACAGACATTCTCTGTCTCTCATATATAAAAACATAAGCTGCTTGGATGCATGCTTGTGTACTGAATTCCAACAAATAATTTCATTTATCATTAGTCAAATAATTTAATTAATTTCAAATAATTTCATTTCTTTTTTTGTTTTAATGAGATGTGGTACAAACAAAACAAAATAAAAACAGAAGGATGGATATAACCTAAAAACGTTGATCTGGCACGGAACTGCCTCCTCTCCTTGTGAAATTGTTCCTGATTGATCGCTGGTTTTCCCTGTGGCTTCTGACAGTACAAACTGACTAGATTTATGAGTCTCTAGTTCTGATTTCAGATTAAACAAAGATGGGAAAAGTCATAAAGAAAACTTCAAAAATTTCCAAATGAAAAATCAGATCATCTCTAGCTTTAAGCTTAAACAAGATAATGCAGGCATATAAATATGGTCACTGACCTCTAATTTCTCACAGTATGTAATTAAAACTAAAACACTTACTAAATTTAGTTACTGCCAAAATTAACACTGCCAGTGAAATTTCCTACTCCTCTTCTTAGTTTATGTATTATAGCCACAGTCTATAACTACATTATTGCTCACTATTACTTCCTCAGGACAACTGTCTTGTTCACCAGACAGAAGGAATATAAATTATAAGTTGTTCCATATTCACTCTTGTCCAATTTCTACAATAACACCACTGTCTCATAAACATCCACTCTTTGAGCAAAATACAAAAGAAGTTAGACCCAGGAAGAACTCTTTATTTCAAAATCACTTAAAGAAATCTGCCAGTCTTCAAGCCCAATATTTTCCATCCCACTGTTGCATTTTACAGCATCTTAGCTATCCCCAAGACCAGAATCATGGTGATTTTCAGCTATGCATTTCATCCAAGAGGCAGAGCTGAGGTCCTGTGAAGCACATTGGTTCAGCCTTGCTACCACACTGCTAAACTGTCCAAGCTGGGCAGGGCAGGCAACAGGGCCCCAGGAGGAAAGCAGAGGCCTCAGACTACAGGCTCCCTGTGACCCTGCCAGCAGCTGGCAGGGAGACCCTGGTTGCCTCTAAAATCAACCGGCCCCGAAAATTGTTCACTTTTGTCAAGATGAACACAAAGGGAAGAGATGGCCTCTGCTGATGACTATCTGAAGGGAGAACATTCTTCACTATGTGGTTGCAAAGAGGTCATTAGAGCGAATGGTAACAGAAGAGCCAGTTTAACATCTGAAATCCTTTCTGAAGAAGCTGAGATGTTGAGCGCAAAGAATTCCCAGCAGAATACTGTAGTCCTTGTAATGGGCTGATGTGGCAAGGTTTTGGCAGCCGGAGGGCTGCTGGGGTGGCCTCTGTGAGCAGAGCCCAGCAGCTGCACCATGTCACATCAGAGCCAGCTCCAGCTGCTCCAGAAGGGACCCACTGCTAGCCAGAGCTGAGCCATGAGCGATGCTGGATGTGCTCTGGGAGAGTGGAGTTAACGGAAAAACTGCTGCACAACAGCAGCTGGGAGAGAAGAGGTGGCTACAGCCCTGTAGCCACCAAGGTCAGTGCAGAAGGAGGGCAGGAGGTGCTCCAGGCACGGAGCAGAAGCTCCCTGCAGCCCAGCAGAGGCCCATGGTGGAGCAGGCTGTCCCCCTGCAGACCATGGGCACCCCACGGAGCAGATCTCCACGTGCAGCCCATGGAGTAGCCCACAGTGCAGCAGTGGGATGTGGCCTGAAGGAGGCCACAGCCCATGGAGAGCCCCTGCAGGAGCAGGCCCAGGGCCAGAGCTGCAGCCTGCGGGGAGGAGCCCGTGGTGGGGCTGGAGGCCTGGGGGAGCTGCTGCCTGTGGGCACCCATGCTGGAGCAGCTCCTGAAGGGTGGGCCCCATGGCACGGAGCCATGTTGGCGCAGATGAAGTGAGACTCACTGTCTGCAATAATGAAAGCCTGTGACCCCTTGAAATGCTTAGCATTTGTTTGTTCAGATCCATTTTGGTAGTCTCAGTTCCTTCTTTCCTTCCTTCCTTCCACTCCAGCAGATTGCTAGGGATAAAACCAGAAAATGGTAATGGCAGATGGAATCTGTGCTTACTCTTCTATTGGCTTTCAAAACTTTTAGACAAAAATTTCCGTTCCATTCATCTGAAAAAGAGTGATAATGGATGAATGATGAATCTATAAAAAATGTCAAACTGTCAAAAAAAATCTTCTTGCACGCATATTTCCGTACTTCCATTTTTATGTGGAAAAAAAAGATTAAATGTTTAGCCTAAGCTTTATAATTTGACTTGCAAATTTATCTATCCCCACAATCAAACAACTTCTTATTTATTTTTTCACAATTATTATTATGCTTTATTACATTGAAGACATCTTTTAAAAGTTCAGGGCACGTTACTGAAGTTCAACAAATACATTGGTCTACTCCATCTCTTTATAAAGAAGACAGTTGATTTTTATTTCACATTGCCACTTCTATCTACAGTAAATGCAGGGACAAAAGAAAATTGTTGCTCTGATTGACCAGTTTCTATGTGCAGAGGAACAACCCCCCTCAGGGGTAACTCAGACCCTGCAGGCACCACAAAATTTCTGACAGCTCCCAGTATCAGGGCAGATGGCCACATAAGGAAGTTCTCCTATAGCCAGGAATGGATCTGTTCTTGATGTTCATTGAATCATAGAATCATTTGATTTGGAAGGGACCTGTAAAGGCCATCTAGTCCAACTACCCTGCAGTGAACAGGGACACCTACAGCTAGAGCAGGTTGCTCAGAGCCCTGTCCTGCCTGATCTTGAATGTCTCCTGGGACGAGGCATCCACCACCTCTCTGGGCAACCTGTGCCACTGCTTCATCACCCTTATTGTAAAAAACTTCTTCCTTATATCCAGCCTAAATCTCCCCTCTGACAACTGGAAATCATTTCCCCTAGTCCTATCACAACAGACCCTGCTAAAGAGTCTGGTCCCCTTCAGATACGGAAAGGCTGCTATCAGGTCTCCCCAGAGCCTTCTCTTCTCCAGGCTGAACAGCCCCAACTCTCTCAGTCCATCTTCATAGGGGAGGTTCCCCGTCATTGGTTCATGTTGGATTATTTTTGTGGCCCTCCTCTGGACGCACTCCAACAGGTAAAACATTTCATTCCCTTTCTTTGTTTACACTTCAGAATGACAACTACTCTTCAGAGACTGCTGGCAGAAGGGCTAAGGAATAGATAGCAAGAATTAAAAAGAAGTTGTATAGTGCAAAACACTGACCAGAAATCAACAGTGGAGCAGGGCAGTTGGCATGCATTAAGCACGTACCTGTCTTTTGTAGTTATGGAGATACGAAGCCTGACTTTTTTCTTACACAAGAATGAAGAAAAGAAGCACAACTTTGCAATAAGGATGCTTGATACAAGAGAGTCAGCTCAAGTGGTAAATTTGGATGAATACAGAAGAGCTTAAAGGCTTCTGACACTTTTTAATAAACTTTCTACAGTTGCTAGGAATACTCAAACTAACTAAATAAAAGAGCATAACCCCAAATACCCTGAAAAAAAATAAACCACAGGACCAGTTGCTTCAAGTCGACAGTTTCAAAGCTCTTTTCCCCTACCGTTCACTTCCCAGATGTAAGGCATACAAATTAAAACATTAATTGAAACACACAACTTTTGTTCAAAGAAAGTTTACTCACATAATTGCACAAATGTGAAGTCTACCAGATGAGAGAGGGCAAAAAAGAGTCAATGGCTCCTTTAGCTTAGTAAAACAAGTATTGTGGAGAAATAATGTTTCCCTCTAAAAATACATGAGGATGAAATTACTTGGAAAAGAAAAAGCTACTTAAACCACAGGACACAAAGTAAATGGATATAAATTGACCATAAATTAATTTAGGATGAATTAGGAGACAAGTTTTAACTATCACAGCAGCAAGATTCAGAATCTTACAACAGGATTTTTTTGCCCACATTGCTTCTAGCTAATTTTACAGTGGAGCTGTGAATCACTTATGAAATGGAGGATATGAGCTGACTGCTTGCAGCAGCAGCAGACCTCACCCACCAACTTAGGAAGTATCTCATAATCCTGTTTGTCTAGTTGGGTGAAAAAGGAAAAGAAAAAAGTAACTTCTGGGTATCTAGAAATGCTGCACATCGCTTCTATAGATAAGAGATACTTATTTAAACATGTGAAGCAAAACATTTCCCCAAAACTAGTTCCTCTATGCAACCATCCTGAATTCTTAAACTGTCAATTTTCAGCTATCTTGCCTGACCAACAACTCGAAAAGAAATCTTCCTGTCTTCCTTCTTGGCCTTGTTTTTGATGTAAAGTCAGTGAATACTAATGTGAAAAACTCCTTTCAGGGAGTGAAATGTAGACACAAAATACAAACTGGCAGTAGACATCTACTGCTTTCCTCTACATGACAATTTCTTCCTGGCATAGTCCTATTAAAGCCAGCTGCTCTGCTTACAAAGTGAACTACTCTCTCACTAAAGCTGGCATAAAGTAACCATGTACAACACACAGGAGACATAACTCTATCATGAAGTAAACATATATGCAAATTAAATACCTATTAAACTTTCAGACCAGGTACTGTATTGAAATAGTATAACCAATTTTGCATGCTGGTTGATAACAACTAATGCAGGGCCCATTAGTCATTATTTTGGAATGATTGCACTTCATCCAGGCCTCTACGTACATCCATCCCACTGATTTCAGGCAGGATTATCCACTATATTTACCTGGATGCTATGCTGGCAACAAAGATGAAATAGGAGAAAAGCCTCTTGTATTGCCCACCTAGGTGTCTGTCTCTCCAGCCACGCAGCAATAAAGGATGCGCTTTCTCTAAGCCAACTCTTTCCCTGTCATTTGCAAAACTAATGGACAGAAAGACAGATATGGATGCCTCTGCAGCCCGGTGCACAAAGTCATTAAGTCTGCTCCTTAATTAAGGCTGTTTTTGTTTTGTCTTGTTTTTTAAGCAATTAAGTCATTTAACTACTCAACAAATGACTGCTAACCTTTTGTAAGAGTCTACAACTAGGTTCCATTAACAAGAAGCCAATCATTAAGGAACAGTGCAAACAGGGAATGTTTAATGTTTTCCAATCACATCCTGTTAGCAAATATGTAAATTGCACACAGATTCTACTTTTTATAATCAATAACAACCCATATCCAGTAGGCAACAACACAGAATAACAATTCCCTTTGCAGAACTCACCAACAACAGTAATCCATAACTCCATTAGTAAAAGAAAAAACAAAATAAACAAAACAATCTCTCCCTGAGCAATCTCTAGTCTTTCAGACAGCACAGTCACAATGCTGTCATTTTCTCCTAATTCTAGGGAAAAGCGTTTCAAACAGACATAAAATGGTCAGCAGATAGTTCTGTTCTCCTCTCTGTTGCTGGGTCTGTTCCATTGGGGTTACCATTGTTTCAGCACAACATTGTCTGCTACAAGCTCTCCTGCCTGAACAGAGGAAGGGCTGCTGTAGGGACAAGGACTGACATTGCTCCTGCCTTTTCACCTCCCTCCTTTGGGTGCTGAGCAGCTGTGAGCCGTGCCAGCACCCCCCAGAAGAGATGCCCGTTCCCTCATATGCCCCAGCAGCCGCTGCTGGATGAGAGCTGGGCAGAACTGCTTACAAGAGGGGCCTTTTACAGAATCATAGAACGGTTTGGGTCAGAAGGGACCTTAAAGGCCTTCTAGTTCCAAACCCCCTGCCATGGGCAGGAACACCTCCCACTAGAATAGGCCCCATCCAACCTGGCCTTGAACACCTCCAGGGATGGGGCATCCACAGGTTTTCTGAGCAGCCTGTTCCTGCGCACCATCACCCTCACAGAGAAGAACTTCTTCCAAATACCTAATCTAAACCTACCCTCTTTTAGTTTAAAGCCATTACCCCTTGTCCTATCACTGACAGAGTCCCTCTTCAGCTTTCCTGTAGGCTTCCTTTAGTTACTGGAAGGTACTAATGCAGCTGAACTGCAGTGTCTATAAAATGGGCAAAGTTTATGTACAAACCACCACAATTTCAAATAATGAATCATGCAAGGGAATGCCACTGAATGCATTTCAGCTCTCAATATTGCTTATAAAAGTATCTGTATTTCACACTGTATTACCACTAACCCAAAAAGCCCCAGAACAGAGATTTGCACTGCAGGATGCTACTAGTCACTGAAGTGACCGTTAGGTGCTACCTAAAAGCTAGTCTCAGAACACAGCAAGGCTTTATGCAGAGAGCTTAAGTTACAGTAAAATACAAATTTCAGCTGCTGCCTTTGATAGATGAAGAGTGCTGGCAAAGCACAGATTAATTCCAAAAAGGTTTGTAGCAAGCTTGCATCCTCTGCTGAGAAAAAAAATAATCAAGTACTAAAACAGCCAACAATACATCCTCTTTGCTTTTTAACTTAACATCCTGCATTGTAAAAAATTCTGTGCTATCAGGGAAGAGGAACCATAAGCTTGACTCGTTTCCTACTACATGAAGCAGTTCGGCAATTCTGTCTGGGCAGGTGCAAGTCCAGTTCAACACTAGTTACTGGGTTAGATTGCTTTTAGCGATTTTCAACTCTTAAAGCTCAAAGGAGATTTTCATGCCAGCACCCTTAACAAGGCAGAAGCAGAGGGAAGACAATTTCAGGCATTATGTAGTCTGAGAACAACAGACTAGAAAGAATTTTGTTCTTTTCACCCAAGGATGCAGAGTTAAAGATTGCATATGAAAGAATACTGAAATCTCAGACTTTACAGAATTAAAATATCAGTTACTGCTGAATACTTTACCTAACAAAAATCTAAAACTAACTAACTAACTAAAATTAACATTCATTCACATAGTACCCCTAAGTTTACCAAGGTAAAATTTATGGAAAGTTACACTTTAAACTTATTCAAAGAAACTAAGTTATTTGAATAATAAACTTGTACACACAAACCTGTATCATTAAAACCAAAATAAGATACTTAGGGAGATGAGCAAGGGGATTTTTTATTTTTTAGAGACGTATCATTTATGGGACATTTTACACTCCCAAAATGCAACATTTAAATTATTTAGTGTCACTTTAAATGTATATTGAATAATTATGTGAGATTACAAACAAACTTGAAATCTGCTGAGAAACTCAAGGTAATACAGATAACTGGTACAGGCAACAAAAGAATGCTCTAAGCACAGCTTGGCCTACATACAAATGAAGCAATAAACAAAAACCTGTCTTTTAATTGATAAGCCATTTTACTTCAAGCAGTAATTAGAAGCAATTTTAGACAGAGCAAAAGAAACCCTGAGCTTCAGGTAACGATCATCAAAGGCTGAAAAGCCATTTAAAAAAATAGTTTGTCATCTACTGATCATCGCCTAGTTTGGAAGGGCAAACATTTTTCTACAGCTCTGGCCTTGGTACTTCACAGTATTAAAGTACATGGATTTCATAAAGGCATGGAAAGATCTCAGTTTATGCTGATTTATCACCTTATGAAATCTAGTTGAAATCAGCAATATTGCATGGATTTGAGAACTTGGCTTTGAGATTTGTTAAAATTACCTGCAGTGCTGTCTCAAATGGCAGAGAAGTTATTTGCAAGATGCCACTTGATATGTATTTTGAAGTACAAACTACCTTATTACTTTGTGTAATACAATTTCCACATAGAGTATAAAACAACATTTGAAACCCTTTCCACTGCTTTCAGAGATGTCAGGCTCCAAAATCTTCTTGAGATTTTCATTAGGCTTTCAGAAAAAAAAAAAAAAAAAATTCCAAGCAAGAGCTCAAGTCCTCAGCCTGAATTCAGTTTTTCTAAATTCCAGAGCAAGGATCTTATCTTCAGGATACGCTCGGTACTAGGCAGTTTCACTTCTACATATTTGGACCTAAGAAATGTCAACAGAACAAACTCATTTTAATTCTTATCTAAAGGAATTATGAACTACTGACCCAATGTTACTGTCAACAGGAGCCTTTCCTTTTATCTTTTTTTTTTCTTTTAATAAAAATAAAAATAATTTCTTTAGTAAAGGTTCAGGTTAGCTTAGAACGTATTGTTTCCAGGGTGTTTGTTGGAAAGAGGGAAAGCTGAAGATAAAACAGATCATTCTCGTGAATTAGTCTGTCAAAATCTCTTCATCTTCCAAATCTAGTGGTTCTCTCTAACATACGCAACTGATGCCTTGTATTATTTTTATCCTTCTTCTCCATACTAAGCACCTTACTACATGTTTTTTATTATGTGTTTTCTGTTCTCTAAAAATGAAGAAATTTAGTTATGGTTACATAATCATCACCTTTGAACAAAATGGTAAATGACACATTCTGAATCAGGCAAATCTTCAAAGGGAGATGGTGTAATTACGTAAGCTAAATTCATGCAGCTTAAATTCTCCTGAATGGCAAAAGTAGCCGCAACTCAGAGCTGCTGTAAAGCTGTAGAGGTATAACAGTCAGAAAATAAAAATGCATTGCTGAAATCAGCCATTCAACTAATCTGCTAAATTTGCTAGGTTTTAACACACCAATAGACAGCTGCTAAGTCAACAGCACATTTCAGTGCAAGATGGCTTCTTGAAAAAGAAGGAGGAAATAGAAATCATCAGATGCTTCTGTTTATGTAGTTTCTCTCTTTGATCATTACCCACTGAAAACTGCAAGTTAATCCATAATAATTTGTTCCTCGATCAGATAGCACTTTGATTTGTTATTGCTGTGTACAAACACAGCTGCATGCGCTAATTAATTTGTATCGAATAGTGAGGCATAACTAAGAAATAATAAAGACTATGTGAGGCTAAAATAGAGTTAGGATCTATATCATGCCAAAACCACAGTATCAGAAAGGATTGTAAGGGTGCTTCCTTTCTAAAGATCTACTTTCTAAAGTCTACTAAATGACTGTTTCAGTTTTAAAGGCACATCCGAAAACCCAGAAAACAGTAAATCTAACTGGCCTCTTGTAAGCACACGTAAGATGTATTTTTGCATTTGCAGCATTTTTATAAAAGGCTCCCATAGAACAGCATGCCAGGGAAGGGCTCAATTTGCAAGGAAGCTGTTCAGAATTTATGCTTAAAATATGGGATTAGATTAGTGTCTTACTGCATCGAAGCCTACTCCATTTACCACTTACTTTCCATACTGGATATGGAAGTAACCAAAACAGGGAAAGAACAAGACTGCGTAAATAAAAAGCAGATTAAAAATAATGATGTAAGATTTTTCAATTCCTGTAGGATAGCTCATGATTTTGTGAAATTTGGAAAAACAAACAAACAAAAAAAAAAAAAAAACAGGATTCAACTGTATTCAAGATACTTTTAGAAAGGTTAAGAATTAGAGATTTTTTTTTGCATATGAATATGTTTATACACAACATCCAGCACACACTTTAATCTAAATAAACGTCCTTTAGTTTCAAAGGTATATATATGTAACTATGCCATATATATTCCTTTTACATATCTCAGTAGAATTCCAAGAAATTTTCTATTCAGCAGAAATGAATGCTTGTAGGCATACATTGTGTAAATCAGTGTAAAGCCAGAACATTATCACTTGCTCGCAGAACAGCAAAACTACTGCAGTTTGATTTCTTTTGTATCCCTTGTTTTTACCGCCCAACCCCCTTTCCTCTTCTTACTCTGGTTTTCTGTATAAGCATAGAAAAAAAATTTAATGGTTATAATTTTCATTGCCCAAATCAATTGTGTGTAAGAAATGCAAGAACATGAATCTTTTCACTTTTTTTCCTACAGTCTCCTGCTGGGTTCAGAAGTTTTTTCTTTAAACATGAGTAGAAAGAGTTTCTTCTTAAAAACATGTTTTTCACGCTCTTTATTGACTAACAGAGGCAAAAAAGAATTGTGCATGTATGTATGTAATTGTATGATTAACAAAAATACGCAAATTTTGAGATATTAAATCAACTTTGAAATAGAAATTGTATAATTAAATTATTTTGAAAAAGTAAAGTTTCCAGTGTGTTTACCCATAGGGCAAACGAATGAAACAGGCAACTTATTCCTTGTTAAAAAAGCCTCTTGTGGTAGAGAGGCCATCATCAATGGCCAATTGAAATTGGACTTATAATACAGATTTTTTGTTATTGTTTAATAAAGAGGCTTACTTTTCATTTTTGTACAACTTGTTCTGCAGCACATACTTCTCACTGTGCGTGGCATTTTGTTTCCATACAGCTCACACAACTACATGATGCGCAGGGCTCATCTGGAGCCCGCTCTCCGCACAGCGATATCACGGCTTGTCCTGCACCGAGGGGCTGGGTCCCTGTCACAGCACAGCCCCGCTCCAAGGGCCCAAGCTGCTGAGTGCCCACATGCAGGAAAAGGACTGCCCCCACCCCGCTGTTCCAGAAAGCACTGAGCTATTTTAACAGCCCTCAGGAGCTAACTGAAGGGTATTGGTTTATGCTAGGAAGTGCTCACACCCACTCCTCCCACCAAGTGTTATTTAGACTTCCTTTTTATGTCTAAGTAACACCTCTGCATTTCAGCAGAGTCAGAAACAGATGGACCGCTACTGGTGCCAGCTCATCTATCTGCACTTTGCTAAGTATAGGGATTTTTTTTTTCTTTCAAAGCAAACAGATTTGTAAGTCTGCCTGTTCCAAGCTGGAACAGCGACATAAGAACATACAGTAACATGGACCAAGGAAAGATCCTGTCCACCCCAAAGCTTAAGGAGCATGCTTAATGAAATGACCGCTACAGAGCAACAGCTACCATCATCTCCATTTCCAGCAGGGAAATCAATAGCTCTATTCACAACAGGTTTTGCAGAGGATCCAGCCCTGGAAAGCCATGCGTACTTACAAATTATAGAGCATATCAGCCATGTTGCTGCGGTAGTACAAGGCATTTCTGTAGGCGCTTTCAGCTTCAGAAATCTTGCTCTGGCTCTTGAGAACATTTCCAAGGTTACCCCATGCTGTCAAGAGGAGAAAAGAGTATTCAGGAAGAGCTCCAATCCAATTACACAGGACACAATATCAGAGCATGGGGAAGTCCCAAGGGGAGACAAACCCCACAAAGCAACTACTTCCACGGAAGAGGAGGGGAGGTTGGTTGTTTTTTCCTCCAGTTCTCTGTATCATTGCATCTTACTGTGAGACTTACATTTTGTAGCAGTAATTTGCATATACTTTCAATACATACAGCTTTTTGGTGGGAAAAAACACTTTAAAAAACAAAATAAATCTGTATGATTTAGAAACAATTATAGCAAAGGGAAAGGACAATTTTCCTTTCTGACACCTCTGACTAAAAATCTTCAGAGCTAAATGTAGAGCTAGAGCATCTTCATGGTTTGAGCTTTTTTTTAAGCCTATCACTCGAAACTACAGGAGATGTTCCCAGAGCAGCCAAAACTCCCACCAAAGTATAAAAATTGACATATGACACAGGAATGTAAAGAACAGTAAGTTAAGTAACCAGGATTAAAAGTATGCCATATGGATCTAAACATACTACACAGATCACTGAAATGCATTTTTCTACTTGGAAAACATGTGGTTCCTTTCCATACCATTTATTATGTTGTACTATGTGCTTTTATATCCCATCTATTAGGGACATGAGGTAGAAAAAACCGTTAAGACTCCACATGTGTTCCTTTTGCAGTTTGTTGAGCGGCACAAAAAGTGTACTTACAAAAGAAACTGGAACTAATGTTCTGCATAAAATGCAGTCCACGTTATTCACAATTTAGGAAGCTAATTTAACTGGCCTTATAATTATAGCTTGTATGTATACATTAAAAAAACACAGTATGCTTTAACACATCAAAGTTGTTTCATAAAACAGCTCTACTTTCACAAGCATTTCTTCTTTATGAGCAACAATAATGGAGAGACAATGCCTGTTCTTTTCACCGAACACACGGTATACAGCAAACTGTTCCCTCCAGATTCCTGAACCATAAATATTAGCTCAAATCACTGCTAAACTCTGCTTCTTCAGTTACTCCTTTTTTACAGGAACTTATATCAAACTGGAGTAACACCGTTTTAACATAACACAAATAATAGGCTGATAATTATAATTATTTCAGGCACATGTTTTTCCTTAGAAAGCACATTGCTCTCAAGCTGCTGTAGTTTGTTGCAGAATCATTCTGCCGTAAGGATGAGAGCAACAGCAAAAACAGCATCTTTTTCTAAGCAGAATAAATTAGCCATTGCTGGGAAATATGATGGAACCCTTTTAGGATTCACAAAAGTAAAATAATCCAATTGTACACAACATATTTTGCTAAGATAAAGAAAAAAAA